>BQKN01056701.1:0-22273 GCA_022839385.1 Asparagus kiusianus
TTCCGTCTAGTTTGACCGTTTTTCTACTAGTGTAGATTATGAATAAAAGACAACACGTTTGTATTATATGTATAAAGATTAGGTCTTTTCATGCTAAAAAGGTTGAGAATGAATTTTACAGATGTATTTAAGATCTGAAGATGATTTTAAAACATGGTTAATCTAAAGAAAGAAGTTTGATTCATCATTTTGAACTTTTTTGTATGTTTTAGGGTTTTGAATATAAATATAATGCATAAAATCATGGTTATATATGTTGATTTTGTTTCTAGATATTTCTATCTGCTGTAACATGTTTGTATGCAAGATTCATGAAATTTTTACCATGTTTAAATCACAAAAACACGACGTGAACACGAAACATATTAAAATCTGAGAAGCTAGAAATCTGGGTCACGGTCGACCGCCACGATCGACCGCGTGTGTCCACGGTCGACCGCATGTAGGACAGAGACTTGGGTAGTCTCTGGAGCCCGTCGCGGTCGACTGTCACGGTTGACCGCCAGTCTGATGATGGTCGTGCATGTTTCATTTGGATTTTTATTTGGTATTTGAGCGATTCTCTCGACTTTGTGCTGATAGACTACAATGTTAAGAGTTGTTGAACACCTGGGATAATGGTGAACTTCAGATGTGGATATGCACACCGAGATTTGTGCATGTATGCTTAGATTATGTTAGATTGACACACTTTTGACAAAAGTTAAACTGATAAACACATATGAATTGTGTTGTTCTATATATACCCAAAAATAGGAAGATGAAACCTATTTGCCGCAGAACGATTGAATAAGAGTATTACAATAGTATCGTTATTACATGTATCTGGAATAGGGAGATGATAAACCTTATTGCCGCAGAGCGATTGAGTAAGAATGCTACAAGAGTATCGCTATAGCACAAGATGATGCACACATAGGTATTTGATCAGTTGTAAGTTTTACTTCCATGATAGATTACCTGCGAGTTGGGTATTTCTTTTGAGATTTTGGCACACCCGTTATGGACGGTAGTTATATTCGTTTTGGTTTGGTTGACATCCTCATATATTAGAGCAGGCAACTTGGATGTAATTCAAGATGATGTATTTATTCTTTATGTTGGAGATTTGAGTATGTTTCCTTGACTATTTGTTTTTCATAGAGAGCTATATGAATGATTTGATATATGTAAGTACTGACTCTATTTTCTTATATACTCCTACCCCTTTCCCTGGGGAGAGGTAGTGATGATCTTGCTAGCACTTTGACGCTCGTTGTTTCACCTCTTTCAGGCAGCGAGTCCGGCGCACGGAGAGTCGCCGGTTGATGAGACTTCTTAGTTGTCCATTTAGCTACTTATTATACTTTGTAGTTATTGAAGAACTCCACATGTAGTTGATTACTTTTAGATTCTAGATTGGTATTTTAGTTTAGAGTTGAGGGCTTTTATGAGACTTTGTTTATTTTACTCATTACATTTGAGATCCAATTTATACTCAGAGATATTTCTATTCTATTTCAGTTGGGCTCATATTTAATATTTCTTATGCTTCTTCTGTGTATATCCAGTGTTACTTATTTCTATTTTTGCTTGTCTGTACCCTCATCTATTTATTGTTTTCACTAGAGAGATAGTGATTGTGATGGTGAAACATGTCGTAGCAAGGTGGTTGGTGCTTGGCAGGTTTGACAATTCGGGTTTCACCTAGGACTGCAGCCTTATGTGAACCCTGGGGCGTCACAAGAAAGGCCGGACCGAATAGCGATTCTGGATCATCCCTAAGGATATTATGTGTAGTATCCCTTGGGGTTTCCCGTAAGAAGCGACTCATACCCATACTTATGTCAGCATGTATGAGGTAGGAACGGTTTAGCCTCACGTACCGGTTGGAGGATAAAGGGGCAGTTTAGGCTCATGCACTCGTAGGAGTATAAGGTGCAGTTTAGACTCATCCACTAGCTGGAGTTGAAAGAGGACTAAGGATAGTACTTCTTCAGGAATTTTTTGTTGATAGGCATCATGGTTTTATGAGGCGATAAGCTCCATTTGAATAGACAGTCTCTATTACGAACGGTCCTTCTCACTTGGGTTGGAACTTGCCTTTCTTCTTGGAGTTGAGAATCATTGGTCATCAAACAGTGAGGACCAACTCTCCTTCTTTGTAAGATGGATGCTTGACTTTCTTGTCGAAGGCCTTGGCTATCCGGGCCTGGTAGAACTCAATGTGCTCTTGAGCATCAAGCCGCTTCTCATCTAGCGCTTCGAGCTCTACGAGACACCATTGATGGTTGTCCTCCATCATCATTCCCATCGCGACGGTGATGCAGAGGGATGGGATCTGGATCTCCAGTAGTAGTACGGCCTCGTAGCCGTATACCAATGAGTAAGGCTTGGTGCCAGTCGGTGTACGGACCATCATGCGATATGCTTATAAGCTCTCGCGAGGCCTCTCATTCCAATCGTGTTTGTAACTGGATGTCAGCTTGGTTAGGATCTTGATGATCATCTTGATGAAGGCCTCGGCTAAACTGTTTGCCGAGGGATTATAAGCCATGGCATGAACATGAACTCAAAAGATCCGTATCGACTAAGAAAAGTGGTCTTGGGGATATTCATCTCCCGAACCTGCAACTGATGATAACAAGAACGAAGATCAATCTTCGAGAAGAACTGCGCTCCCTACAACTGGTCGAACAAGTCATCAATCCTAGGTAATTGGTACCTATTTCGGATAGTGACCTTGTTCAACTCTCGATAATCTATACACAATCTCATATTGTCGTCCTTCTTCTTCACGAAGAGGACCGGCGTGCCTTACGGAGAATGACTCCGATGAATAAAACCCTGAGCTAACAACTCATCCAACTAGGTCTGGAGCTCCCTAATCTCAGCTGGTGCCATGCGATAGGGTGCGCGGGATATCGGGGCTTTGCCCGGCTACAACTGAATATAAAACTCAACCTCTCTCACGGGAGATAACCCAGGTATGTCCTGAAACACATCCTGATAATCCGAGACAACTCTAGTCTCCAATAAATCAGAACTCTGATCCCGTCGCATCACCTCATCGATGAACGCTAGAAACGACTCCGCAAAACGGTTGCCCTGAGAAGTGGGCACAATCATCTCGGACCCATCGGACGCTCGCAATCTAACTGTCTTTGCAAAACAGTCAATACTAATATGGTACGACGACAACCAATCCATACCAAGGATAACATCGAACTTGGACATATGCAAAACTATCAGATCGACTATGAACTCGGACTCGTCTAAACTGATAATACACCTCCTACAAACGCTCTCCAGAAGCGATACCTCTCCTAGAGGGGTGAAAACTGATAAAGGGGTGTCTAATGGATGAGCTACGAGCTGGAGTCTAACCATGAAGGCATACAAAATGAAAGAATGCGAAGCTCCCGAATTGAAAAGAATACGGGCGGAAAAGGAATTCATGAGGAACGTACCCTCCACAACTGATCCGCTGGTACCATGACACAGGGAACCACTGCATATACTCTGCCTGTGGCTGAAGACTGCTCTACTACTGGTGCTGGAGATTATAGGACAATCTGTCCCTGGGGAGCCTCCTGGACTGCTCGAACCTGCCCCTCTGTCCTCTGTGCTGCTGGCGATGCTTCAAGCCTGTTCTGTTGGCCCTGACCTCTGCCCTACTATCACCGTTGCTGCTGGTTCGGACCCCTGCCCTACTGGGCTCCTACTGGTGCACTACGACACTCTAATGCCTTGTGTCCCACCTTGCGACAGTTATAGCAAACCACCTGAACCTTACGCTGCTGATGCGCCCTCTGATCCTGCTGGGGTCCCCTCTTATGAGGGCCCTGCTACTGCTGCTGATGTCCTGACAAGGGTCTCTTGTTCTTGCCTTTATCCCCTATCTGCCCTGCCTTGGTCTTCCCTTCCTTATCCTTCTGAATCATGGCAATCTTAATCTCCTGTGAGGTGGCGGCTTCTGCTACCTCTCAAACTGAATAGAACTTCCTCAAGACGAGGTATCGATGAAGATTAGGGCGGAATCCTGCTAAGAACACCTTAGCCTGGCGCTCTCTTGTCTGCCACATGCCCGTGAAGTGCAGCAACTCCATAAATCTGCTCTCAAAATCGGCCACCGACATGTCCTCCAGAGTCAATCGGGACAACTCAAGCTCCTTCCCAGTCCGAGCTGCAGAAGAAACATACTATGCATCAAAGAAGTAAACAAAATCCTCCCAAGTGAGGATCATACGCTACTCTAATGGAAACTGGAACCGATACCATCTCCCGGCATCCCCCTTCAGACTGTATGATGCCAGTCTCTGCTTCTGTACCGAATCAACATTGAGTATGTCCAGGACATTACTCACATGCTCCTTCCAATTATGGGCTACAAGTGGGTCAGAAGAGCCATGGAACTCCGATGCTCTCATCTTCTGATATCTCTCCACCATGCGGAGCCAAGACTCCTGCTCCGTGGCTCTGACTGGTACCACTGGTGGAATAGCTGTAGGTGCTGGTGGAATAGCTGTGGGTGGTGGTGGTGGCACGACATGATTCGCTACAAGCTCCTCAATTGCTGCCATCCTAGCTATGATGGGAGCCATGAGATCAATAAGATACTGGGGAACCTGCTGTGGCTGAGGTGGTACCTGCTGTGGCTCGGGTTGAGCTTGCTGTGACTCAGGTAGAGCCTGCTGTGACTCTGCCTATCCAGCTCTCCGAGTACGAGGTCTACCACGTCCTTGTTAGACCCTAGAGGGGGGGTGATAGGGTGTTACGGTAATAAATGTGCAATAAAATTAAGACAAGTAAACACCACAAAATATAATGCTAAAATAAAAAGGAGATAAGATAGAAATTGTTATCCAAATGACGCACGATGTGTTCACGAGGTTCGGCTCTCTAGCCTACGTCCCCGCTCCCCACTCTCGAGGAGAATCCACTACACAACCCGGTTTGAAAGCTGGAACTTCTTCTACACAGCGATCTCCACGAGATCTCATGACACAGTTGATCTCCATGAGATCACCACACAATCAAATGTAGCAAATAAAGAATTGCTCTCTCTCACAACAACCCTATAGCAAGGAGATAGATTTCACTTGAAGCTTTGAGATGTGGGATGTGTAAATATAAAACAAGGAATTGGATTTTGAAAGTTAAGGCTTTTGAACTCAAGAATTAAACACAAATTTATTTTTATCTTGCAAAGTTGGTGGGAAAAATAAATGGGGTAGTTGGGTATTTATAGTGATGAATACAAGTAGCCAAAACCCCAAAGAAACCATCAAAATCCCCCAAAATCCGGATTTCTGAAACTAGCCGTTACTGTGCAACGGCTCTCTGATAAGTCGACTTATGAGTCGACTCAGCAGATAAAAAATGACAATTCGGCTGCACTTCGTAAGTCGACTTATAAGTCGACTTATGAGTCGACTTATGAGTCGACTAAACATGCACAGACCAGATTCGCACAGGAAAACAGAATTTTAAACCATGTTTAAAAATATCAAATAAATTCTAAAAAATATGAAACTTTGGGAAAAGTTTATAATCACTTTGACAAATTTGTTTGAAAAGGTTTTTTGCAAAAAGGTCCTCGTATTTATAAAAAACATCATTTTGACAAAATTACCAAGACACAAGTTTTGAAGGTGTGCAAGTGTGTGTGATATCCCGAATAGCTTCAAATGAAATCTACAACTACTTGCCTACAATCTAGCACTAGACAGAAAATTAAATATCCTCACATAGAATAACATCTCTTTGAGTCTTGATATTACTTTGATTTAATAAAGCTTTCACTTGTATATGTTGTTCTTGATTAACATTTGCTTCATCACATTGCCTCCACCTCCTATATGCATATTGACGTTGTAGCTTATATTCCATCCAATCCTCCATGTATGATACTAACAAGCTTGATATACATATTAACTATAATATCAATCAACAAGCAATTAGTATTGAATAATGGTGGTTGTAAATTATATCCAAACCTTAAGGGCTAACAATCTCCCCCTTTTTTATGATGACAACCGACCATTATTTGTGAGCTAAATAAATATAGCTCATGGATAGGTGCTCCCCTTATCTATGAGCTCCCCCTTACTATGTCCACAAATGAGGAGACTTCTCTCCCCCTTTGTCACCATCGAAAAGAGGGAAAATGAAAAGAGAAACATGCTTAAGAACATAAAATACGCCTCAAGTGTTGGTCCGCACGTATCACCTCCCTCAAGTGCTCGGAATTACCACCTCTCACTAGGCCACCGACGCCACTTCTCTTGGTATCGATTACGTCCTCACCACACACTCCTCTTGGAAATATGTATGTGCTTAAGCATGTTATGAAAATGAGGCATATATAATATGTGACCAAGCAAACAAGTAAGTAAAAAGATTTTTAAATAATGCATAGGCCCAAACCATTTCTTATGCGAGAAAAACCGCCTTCACTAAGAGGCTTGGTAAAGATGTCCGCTAATTGAGATTTAGTATCAATGTGAACAAGGGAGACATCTTTCCGCTCTACATGATCACGTAAGAAATGGTGGCGTACATCAATATGCTTGGTTCTAAAGTGCAATACGGAATTTTTGTAAATATTTATAGCACTAGTGTTATCACAAAAAAAATTTGTATTTTGAAAATGCAAGTCATAATCAACAAAACTTTGTTTCATCCATAAAAGTTGGGCACAACATAAGCCGGCGGCAATGTATTCTGCTTCCGCAGTGGACAAGGTAATATAATTTTGTTTCTTGGAAGCCCAAGAGATAAGAGAGTTACCCAAAAATTGACATGTATCACTCGTACTCTTGCGATCTACCTTACATCCGGTAAATCGGCATCACAAAAACCATAAAGATCAAAAGAGGTGCTTTTAGGATAAAATAAACCAAGATCAATAGTGCCATTTACATATTTAATAATTCTTTTAACCGCAAGTGATAATCATATTTTTATTAAAATTTTATATCCTCATTATCTATATTACATGAACAAATATACCATTAATAATTATTGTTAGCTTAGCTTTCACATAATTGAATGAAAATATAAATAAATATTATTAAATGTAAAAACCCCTCAAAATCTCTCTTCTCTATTTTGTAGCATTTTAGAAGCCTATTGTAGGCATCAAAAATTGCCGATAGGTCCCCGAACATAGCTCGGTGTCAACGAGCGGCGATCGAACGTCACTACCCGGTTCACAAGAGCTCAAATGATGCCGGTGAGCGACTGAAGCAAACCGACGGATTACGTGAACCACAGAATGTCAGAATCGCAAGGATACGGGTTGACCGAAAACCCCGCTATCACTGCAATCAGATCAACGCCCGCTGCGCCTCGACCACCCCACAGATAATCCAACCATCGGGGCTTACAGAGCTCGCCATCACGATTCCAACGCATCCGAAATCACCCAAATCCGAGTTCGGACAAAAAGTCAACGGCGAGTCAACGGCGGGACAACGGCACAGCCCCGGGCTGAACCGGGGACACACGAAGCTGTCTCGGCTGGCTCGAGACACCCCATGGGGGGTGTCCCGGCTTGGCCAAGACACCCCTAGGGGGGTGTCTCTCCTCTTAGGGGTGTCCATATCAGCCCCCCCCCTCTCCTTTTGGCTATAAATAGCCCCCTAGGCCTCCATTGTGAGGGGCTCTTGATTTTGGCGCTGATTTAGCTCTTGGAGAAGAATTTCCGGTCTTGGGATTATCCTCGAGATCTGAAATTCTAAAGTCTGAAGCGGCGAAGCCCTGCTGGAGTGAGGAGTCAGAGTTCCTTCATCAAGGTTCATTCACCCCCCCTCTCTGATCCTTAGTGTTGCTCCTTTGCGGTGACACTAAGAAGAGCTATTATCTCGTTTTAGCCGAGATATACGCTTATAACCTCTAGATCTTGCGCGGATCGACGAGGTTCTGTTTCTATATCCTACGCGGATAGACGAAACTCTGCCGGATTTTATCGGCAAGGATCTTGAAGAGTCGGCGGTCCACGGACATCGACGTCCCCGTCACAGGCCAACAACCCACGCAAGCGAGACCGTACCAAACCGGGCTCTCGTGTTTATTTTCGTTTAAGTTGTAAATCCTTTTGTTTTCATTTAAATTCTGTTGTAACGCCTGAAGTTGTAACAGATCTCGAAAAAAGAGAACAAGTAATGAAAACAGCAACTTTTACCGGAAACAAGCTGGCGACCACAGTGGGAGCCAACGGCATCGCAACCGACGCCGTCGTGACGCAACCGGCCTTCAAGATCCGGGTGAATGAAGAGATCGAATACGAGTTCGATCAGAAGAAGTTCGAAGAGTACCTCTCCTCCTCCTCCTCCAGATCTGCCTCTCCGCACCGGCGCAGGAGGAATTCATCTCCAAAAAGGGCTCGCGAGATCTCCAACTCCTCAATTCAGGACCCCGCCGTCGCTGCCACTACACTTGCACCACACAACGGCCTTGCGTCGATCAGTGTGGTCAAGAACGTAGATCCAACCGCCACAAAGGCGATAGGTGATGCTGCTCCAACTCCATCAAAGAGAGCGCTTCAAAGACGTCGCCAACGTCTCGCTCAACAGCTCGCCAAGGCCAAGGAGTCCAAAGATGGAGTGCGCTATGCAGAGGACTTGAAGTCGAGGCAGCGACAAGAGCAGCGGCAGGTAATCAACTTCCCCTCCAAATCAGGAGCGAATGAGTGGATCCGCGTCAAGAGGAACCGCTCCACGCTCGAGGAGCGAATCAAGAAGCGCCGTGCTCTGCTTGCACATGCCCGGCTCCTCCTAAAGAAGGCAGAGGAGATGCAGAAAGAATCGGCGGTCAAAACGCCATCCAAGAGCAAATCGGTGTGGGTGCCCAAGGCAAACCCAACACCTCAAACCAAGAAGGGCAAGATTATCGCCCAGAGTTCAACCAAATCAGAGCCTACTCCTCCCGTACCGGCGCCCTCAACAGGGCCAGGTAAAAAAGGGGATCATTCAAGATCCCAGCTTCCTTTGACAAATCGTCTCGGTCCCTCACAGGAGAACCGAGGCAGAATACCCGTCAAAGAACGGCTGGGACCATTGAAAGGTCCCCAAACTAAAATCCAGACTGGGGGTGGAATCAATCCCCCCAAGAATATTGACAAAGGGAAAGCCCCTATCACCGGCCGCACTGAATTGCGAGCCGAACTGAAAGAGCCCGTTCAATTTCTACGCTCCCAAAAGCGTAAAATTGAACGGGCCACTCTTGAAAAATCTAACCAATTTTTGCGTTCCCAAAGGGAAACACACTCGTCTGAGGATAAGCGTGTTATACCGAGGGACATCCACCAGCACTCTGAAGGTTGCTCCAGCTATCAAGCTGATGAGCTGTACTACAGGGCTGGGGGTGCGGAAAAATCTCGAAAGAGGTACATGCAGGAGTCCCACTGCCCGTGTGCCAACATTATCAAGGCAGTGCTGTCCGAATGTTGCTGTACTCAAACCCCAACAAGAATCTCGGTGTTCGAGAGACTCTCCAAGCCGAAGCGTTTCCACAAGAAGAAACCGCTCCGCCGAGAGGATGAATACTCGAAAGTGTCAGTCAACATGACCGGCAGAGGGGGATCAACACCACGTCTCAACTTGGAGCAGCTTGCCGAGGCATCCCGATGCATGACATGGTTGCGGTCGGGAACCATCAAACGGAACACCTACCCAAGAGTACACAAGGGACTGTCCCTAGAAGAGGAGGAATCCGATGCTGATTCTGATACCTGCTCCGCCATCGCATCCGATGATACGGCTTCAAGTGCAGGCCAACCTTATGAATCGCTCATGATCAGTGCCGAGCAAATGTCGAAAATACTTGAAGAAGCCCTAGCCAAGCAAAAGGAGAGCTTCAAATTTGAAATGGAGATGGCTATGCAGCGGATGAGGGAGATGCACGATCAACAGATCGCGGCAATGACGGTTCACCAAGGAGAACCAAGCCAGCGCAATCCAGAGGAGCATGAACGGGAAGCGGATAATGTCGACATTCCTCCCGTCAACACCAACACTGGGGGTGGTCCCGCAGAAGAAAATGCAAAAGAGGACCACGCCTCCTCTCCCAGAAGCCACTCGAAGACTGAGACGAGTGAGGACAGGAAGATGAAAGACCTGGAGAGCAAGATCAATGCATTGATGAACGCTCAGGAGGTAAAAAGATCCGGTATACCCTGCCCATATCCGAGGGAGTGGGAATCGATCCCATATCCGGCAAAGTTTAATTTAATTAACTTTACGCCGTTTGATGGGAAGGTTTCCCCTACCCAGCACTTAATCTACTTCAAGTCTCATTTAGGAATCATTTCCGGAAATGAGCCCCTCATGGTGCGGTCATTCGTCGGCACTCTTCGCGGAGCTGCCTTCGATTGGTACCGCCGTCTCAAGCCCGGAAGCATCAACGGCTGGGATGACATGGAGGACATGTTTCTAACGAATTTCTTTGATGATGACACCGAGGTTTCAATCGGCACGCTGTTCGATGAAAAACAAAAGAACGGCGAGACGGTTGAAAACTTCGTGAAGAGATTCCGCAACAAAGCCATGAATTGCAGGGATCCGGTCAGCGAGGATTTCATCCTCGAGACCTGCCACAACAACCTCACGCTCGACATCCTCGAAGCCATGGGAATGGCGCCATCCAAAACCTGGAAGGACTTGAAGATGCGAGGAGAAAGAGCCGAGCGATTCCTCAAGAGGAAGAAGGCGGAGAGGGGACAAATTCCCAACAATGCCCCACAACCAAATTTTACCCCCAAGGGTAAAGGGAAGGCGCATGCAAATGCGGTGGTCGCAAATCAGGTCTTTGAGGTGCAAGCACAGCCGCAGCAGCCTCAACAGCCCCAGCAGCCGCAACAGCAACAACAGAGGGCGCCTCAACAACCCAGGTGGCAACAGCAGCCCCAGAAGCAAAAGGTTGGGGAGCCGAGGTTCCCAAAAGTCTACTCATTCAAGGAGGATGAAATCCCCGGTATCTTCAAGTACTTGGTCGAGAACAACAAGATCAAGCTGCCACCAATTCAGGATCAGGAAGATGCCAAGAGGGTCAACGATCCGAAATACTGCGCATTCCACCGAGCAGTGCACCATCCTACCAAGGTGTGCTACGCTCTCAAGGATAAGATTCAGGCCCTGATCGATGTTGGGGTCATCACTATGAAACAGCCCAAGGAGAAGAAGGTGGGTGCAAATACCGTGTCCATTAGCTTTGGATCCGTACCCTCGAGTTGGTTCCAACACGAGTCGGTGATCAAGGCGGCGGTGAAGACAGTGAACGATGATCCACACCAGCAGCGCCAGAAAGGGCTTGTGCCACACACAGCCCCAAATGGCGAAATCTTGTGGGTTCATCCAGACCTGATCGCAGATGAACAATGGGCCGGGACCTCTTCCACGAAGAACAAAAAGAAGTCGAAGAGGAAAGGCAAATCGTGCTGCGGTGCCTCTGCTATACCGGGGGTGGATGATGACAAAATTCCAACCTTCCCACTTTCTGAGGATGAGCAAGAAGCCTTTGCAACTCGGAGCGGGAACGAATATCACTTTAAGTATCCGGAGGCTACTGAGCAATTGGGTACCAAAACCCCACCTTCTAAGACGCTCGCAGAGTTGGGAATTTCAGCAATTCCCCCAACACCTGCAGTGGCGACGGAGAGAATCCAACAGAAGGATAAGGGAAAAGAGCCCGTACGTCAAGAAGCTCAGAACCCGAGGCCGTCTCGATTCAATAATCCAATTGGACGAGACAAACCGGGGAATGTAAGCTCTCAACCCCATTTCGACATTATGGCGCAATTAGCCAACATCCCGGCCAGGATAACTCTATACGAGTTGCTGCGATTGTCGAGAGATACGCGGAAGGCACTTCAAGAAGCCTTGAGTGATTCCGAATCCTTCTTGACTCGGATCAAGCCATCTTCCGAAGAACCGGAGTCGTCAGCTCAGCATTGCAATCTGGCGGCACATCACTTCCCCTGCATCTCTTTCACCAAAGAAGACATGCAGACAAAGAACTCCAATCATGATAGGCCCTTGTACTTCACCGGGCACATTGGTTCCAGCGTTGTCAACCGGATCCAAGTCGATCCGGGTTCCGCTGTGAGCATCATGCCATTCCGATTGATGCATCATCTCGGAATCCCGACTAGCAAATTAGCGTCCACTGGCACGACGATCTACGGATTCAACACCAGCGGGTCTAGGCCCTTGGGGAAGATCCGAGTTAAGTGCCAGATCGGGGATTTGAAGTCGGAGGTCACATGCTATGTGATTGACGCGGAAACTTCCTATAATTTACTGTTGGGTCGGCCGTGGATCCACGGTAACCTTATAGTCCCGTCAACGCTGCATCAGTGCTTCAAATATGTGGGCACAGATAATGAAGTCAAGACGGTGGTCGCGGATAAGCAACCGTTCAAGGGATTGGAGAATTACTTCACCGATTCCCTTTTATACGGCGCTGAATCCGATACTGAACCATCGGCCCAAGGAACGGACAGCGGTGATGAAGCTGATACCGAACCAGGGCTTGATTACGATGGCGGTTTTGTTTTAAACGACATTGTACCCATTGTAATCAATCTTGACGATGATGAATCATCGGAAGATAGTTGTAATTGGCAACTTGCCGAAGAACTATCAATAAATGATGATTTAGAGTACTCGACGGGTCTTGATGATATCACCAACGAACTCTATGCTAACCCTGATTTATATATGCCTCTTCAATCATTTTGTTTGACGAAGAAGCAGGTACACGACCCTTGCGGAACAACGCTCATCATCCCCGCAGGGATTGGGGGTGGAAAGGAGGTCGTCTATGGCAAAGGAAAAGCATCTCCGATACCCAACCATTTCTTGGAAGAGGAAGACAACGATGATAAACCAGCCCGTCATTTATCCAAATATGATGCGAAAGCTCGCAACATGATGGAAAGGCACGGCTATGACTTCAAGATCGGAGAAGGTCTTTTCTTTGGTCGAGGTCCACGGGTTCCATCCCGGATGGCCTATGTACCAAAGGGAAAACCCGATAATTACTACCGCCACAAAAGAGGGCTAGGCTACGTCTCATCAGATGATGAGTGTGGCTGGCAAATCATCGACCAAATTGCTAACAAGACTAGGAAGGGATATTCTTCCGACTCTTCGGGTTGGGATTCCGACACGAGTCTTGGTGAAGTGTTTAAGAAGCTAATGTCGAATATGGTCACGGTTGATCCAACGACAATAGAAGAAGATGATGAGATGCCAACATGGGAAGACCCGTGGGTTCATCATTTAAGCATGCAGTATGGAGACCGGTTCGAGCAGAGAGAGCCTCCTACCGAAGACCCAGTCGTTCAGGTGAATATGGGCACCGAGGAGAATCCAAAGCCAATATTCATCAGCGATAGCCTCCTACCTGAAGAGAAGGAGGAGTTGATTTCTCTTATCCGGGAGTATATCGATGTATTCGCCTGGAATTATGAAGACATGCCAGGTCTCGACCCGAACGTAGCAGTGCATCGTCTTAACATCAAGCCGGAGGTTAAACCAGTCAAACAACAACAACGACGGTTTCGTCCGCAAATGATGGAAGCGATCGAAGCTGAAGTCAAAAAGCTCGTTGATTCGGGATTTATCCGAGAGGAGCAACATCCCGAATGGCTTGCCAATATTGTCCCGGTCCTTAAGAAGAACGGGAAGATCCGGATATGCATTGACTTCAGGGATCTCAATGCAGCTTGTCCAAAAGATGACTTTCCTCTCCCCATCACGGATGTTATCATCGACAACACGTGCGGGTTTGAGAGGATGTCCTTTATGGATGGTTTCTCTGGTTACAACCAGATAAAGATGCATCCAGATGATGAGAAGCACACCGCATTTAGAACACCTCTTGGCGTATTCTGCTACACAGTCATGCCCTTCGGCTTGAAGAATGCAGGTGCTACATATCAGCGAGCTATGTCAAAGATCTTTCAGGAACATCTCCGAAAGACCGTCGAATGCTACGTGGACGATCTGGTCGTGAAAAGTCGTGATAAGAATGATCACATCAAAGACTTGAAGACCATGTTCGACCTGATGCGGGCCCATCAATTAAAGATGAATCCCACCAAGTCTTTCCTCGGAATGGCTAGTGGAAAATTCTTGGGATTCGTCGTCACCACCAAAGGTATTCACATTGATCCAGACAAAGTAAAGGCGATCAATGAATTGCAACCTCCGAGGAACCTTAAGGAGCTCAGAGGACTACAAGGGCGATTAGCATATATCCGTCGGTTTATCTCAAACCTTTCGGGGAAATGCCAACCGTTCTCCAGGCTCACAAAGAAGGGCGTGTCATTCGTATGGGACGATGCTTGTCAAAAGGCATTCGAGAGTATCAAAGAATATCTCTCGAAACCTCCCGTACTCGTTGCACCGAAATCGGGCAAACCGTTCTTGATTTATGTCAAGGCGACGAGCCACTCATTAAGTGCATTGCTTGCACAAGATGACGATAACGGTCACGAGCAAGCAGTATATTACTTAAGCCGAACCATGGTAGGCGCAGAATCTCGATATCCCATGATTGAGAGGGAATGCCTAGCCTTAGTGTTCGCCATCCAGAAAATGCGGCATTACTTGGTTGGACAGACCATCTATGTCATTTCCAAAGTTAACCCGGTCCGAGTGTTCATGACTCAACCGGCTTCCATGAGCTGGCGATTAGCGAAGTGGGCTTTACTCTTGTCCCAATACGATCTGCACTTCAAGCAGCAGAAGTCAGTAAAAGGGCAAGCTATCTGTGATCTCTTGGCAGCTAATCCAACTACGGACGCCGCCGAGGTATATGACGATTTACCTGATGAAACCCATGAAGTCAACGCAACTTCACACCAACAAGTGTGGCGTTTGTACTTCGACGGCGCTTCACGAGCAGCTAATGCCGCAGGTACTCCCGGATGTTCTAAGGTCTCCTCCGGAGTTGGAGTGGTCTTAGTTTCCCCGGGAAAACATGTGATGCCTCGGGCCTACTCATTAACTGAGCCGTGCTCGAATAACGTGGCAGAGTATAACGCACTGATTATAGGACTCAACTTTGCCAAAGAGCTGGGGGTTGAGTATCTCGAAGCCTTCGGTGACTCTCAACTGATAGTCAAACAAGTCCAAGGAGAGTACGAAGTCCGAAGTCAGGATTTGCTACCATACCACAAGATGGCGGTGGAGCTAGCGGAATCGTTTGAAGGGTTCTTCATCGAGCACGTTCCGCGGTTGCAGAATACGTATGCAGATGCATTAGCAGCTTTAGCTGTTTCTTTGGCACAGCCTCCCGGAACAGAGCAATTTGTTACGGTAGGAACGCACCAACTCTTAGTGCCACTTCATAATGAAAATGGCAGGAAGGAAGAGGTCCAAGAGGTGCACACAACTCGGGCTGAGTTCGAACCCCGAGATTGGCGCTTCCCCATCATCGACTACGTCTTGCATGGAATCTTGCCAGAAGACGTGAAGGAGAGAGAGTCGATCAGACGAAGAGCTCCAAGATTCTACTATAATACAGAGAATCGAACGCTATACCGCAGGGGGTATGATGGCGTGTTGGCACGGTGTCTATCAACCAAAGAAGCTGAAGAAGTGCTTAAAGAGGCACATGAAGGAGAGTGTGGCGCGCACCAACCTGGTCCTAAGCTCTATGATCGCATCAGGAGAATGGGATACTTTTGGCCCTCCATGATGCATGAGGCAATCGTATATGCTCGGAAGTGTCACGCGTGTCAAGTACACGCGAATTACATGCACCAACCTCCGGAACATCTACATCCTTCGGTTACGTCATGGCCGTTCGAGACCTGGGGAATGGACATTGTTGGTCCTATAAATCCTCCTTCGGTTAAAGGCGATCGGTTCATCCTGGCGATTACTGATTACTTCTCCAAATGGGCTGAGGCAGTCCCACTCAGAGAAGTCAAGACGAGCAACGTCATTGCATTCATCAAGCACTATATCATCTACAGGCATGGTGTTCCAAGACGAATCATACATGACAACGGTCCTCAATTTATCAGCAACGCCTTCATAAGGTTCTGCGAAAAGTTCAAAATTCAGGACATCTCGTCAACAGCCTATAACCCCACAGCAAACGGGTTAGCTGAAGCCTTCAACAAGACTATCATAAAGCTCTTGTCAAAGCTTGTGAAGAATAGCAAGCGAGATTGGGATGATAAGCTCGGCGCGGCTCTATGGGCCTATCGTACCACGGTGCGTACACCGACCGGCGCAACCCCATACTCATTGGTGTATGGATGTGAAGCCGTTCTCCCTTTGGAAATTCAAATTCCATCTCTTCGGATCGCTCTCGCAACCCAGATGACGACCGAAGAACAGCATCAGAAGCGCCTCGAAGAACTCGAGATGCTCGATGAAAAGCGCTTGGAAGCTCAACAGCACATCGAGTTTTACCAAGCCAGAATTTCTCGAGCCTTCGACAAAAAGGTTCGACAAAGGAGTTTTAAGGAAGGGGACTTGGTCTTAACCGAGAAACGTCCTATGATCCTTAACTCCAAGAAGAAAGGCAAATTTGAACCCAAATGGGAAGGACCGTTCGTAGTAGAAACAGTTTACTCGAACGGCGCCTATCGCCTAGTCACCAAAGATGGTGATCGGCTCATGATGCCAATAAATGGCAAATTTCTGAAGAGATACTATCCTTAGTATCCTCAGAAGAATTGAGGTACCGGGAAGTTCCCGGAAGAATACCACGTCGGGGTATTCTTAGGGATAACCCGGTCGCTGATGAGCAAGAAATCAATATTCAAATTCTGAATATTCTTGTTTGTCAAAATTTAACTCTCACAAACACTCTTTTGCTGAGATGAGATCTAAATCATTGATTCTCCCCTCGCAGAACTTTCAGTGGTTTCTGACTACTCATAGTCTCCACCACACCATTCCGGTTTGGTCAAACCTTATGACAGTTAGGGCCAAAGCCAAATCCCCCTCTCGATTCGCCCAAAGAACGAGAGGTCCACAAATCAAGTGATCAAACCTTCTTTCGGTTATGATCATTCTCACACTCCCCACTTGGTCAAACCTTACGACAGTTAGGGCCAAAGCCAAAATCCCCTCTCGATTCCTCCAATGAACGAGAGGTCCACTTTCAGAGTCAAATGACCAAACCTTACGACAGTTAGGGTCGTTTGAACATTTCGATTCGAGTAACCAAACCTTACGACAGTTAGGGTTATCCGAATCTTTTCGATTCTCGGAGTGGAGATCCCACTTCTAGTTTCACCTATCGGATCCTAGGGGTGGAGATCCCACCTCGAGCTTCCTTTCCTGCTGAAGATAGAATATAAAATTCTTCCTCTTCAGAGTCAAATGACCAAACCTTACGACAGTTAGGGTCGTTTGAACCTTCGATTCGATGACCAAACCTTACGACAGTTAGGGTCGTTCGAACCTTTCGATTCGATAACCAAACCTTACGACAGTTAGGGTTATCCGAATCTTTTCGATTCTCGGAGTGGAAATCCCACTTCTAGTCTCACCTTTCCCTTGCCTTTGCTTTCAGAAAAGACAGGGATGAAGTCGGCGCCTAATACGCGTCGCCGGGTAGTCTTTCCCGTGAGAAAGACGAAGTCTATGTATTCAAAGTCATAGCATAAAGTCTCGGAGGGTTCGCTCTCTTAGCACAACGTTACATGCGGAACGGACCTAGACAAATCGCATGCTAGCCCGACACAAACGGTAGTCGGTAAAGGCAAGTCAAACCCGTTGAGGGCTGGGGGTTGGCCAATAATCCCAAAGTCTATACCTAACACGTATAGCCGGTTTAGTCTTTTACCGATTAAAGAAGATACCACGGCATATCAAGAAACATCATATAAAAAAGAAGCAAATAAGGAGTCTCTCATAAAAGATCAAGACAAAAGCATACAACAACAAGTCCGTCAACCCGAAGGCAGCTGACGACTAAGAATGTGAGACTCTAAACCAGAAAGCCTGTCCATATAATTCTGCTCGAACTCTGCCTGCACGCGAGCTCGAACAGAATCCTCAGAACTGCTCAAGACCTCAACGGCTTCAGTTCGCAGCTTCATCAATCCCTCCTGTGTTGATCCCAGCTTGTCGAGCGTCCACTCACGAGAACGCTCCAATCCAACCAGGTCCTCGGTGATTATAGCAGCAGATTCTTCGGCACGTCCCAATGCCTCCTTCAGCCTAGCTATCTCTGCACGAGTGGAATCTAGGGAGCTGAGTAACTCGCCTTTGCTGGTGTCCTTCTTCGCCAGGTTGGCCATCAGCTGTGCAACAGAGTGCTCGCGTGAACGGAGCTCGCTGCTAATGGAAGATCTCAAGTCACGCCATTGAGTTATTCTATCCTCCATCTGAGAGGACATGAAAGAAGAAGCTCCACCAGCCTTCAAATCCCTCAATTCTTGAACCTCTGACTCCAGAGCAGTAAAATCAGCAGTGAAGGAATCAGCCAACTCTGGGTATCCTTCTTCCCTCATCATCAGCATGTGGCGAGAAAAGGAACGCCTGAACTGGTCAAAGCAGTATCCTCGGAGAAGAAGTTTCTCAATCATGCCATTATAAAAGGCGGTGAAGAAGTTGAGGTCCGCGCGAAAAATCTCTTTCTCAGGATCGGTACCAGCCAAAAGGACGCGAACATACTCATGTAGAGATGATCGAGCTCCTGCAAACAACAATGGGGAAGTCAAGAGATTATCAAATACGATAAGGAAACCCGAGAGGAAATTCGAAGTATACCTGTACTGGCGGAACTTCCCTCGGGTGGAGGCACGGCAGACTCTGAGATAACAGCAGGATTAGCCATGGAAGGCGCATCGACCCCTGCAGGCAAATCAGTCATATCTCTCGGCTGTGGCAAAGAGATATGGCTCTCAGGCAAACTATCAGCCCCGGAAACTGTAGCAGCATCAGGCACAATGCCTGGTCCTACAGTTATACCTCTTTATTAGTCAAAACGGAAGTTTAGGCAAATGAAGAAAATCAGGGTGATAAGATCATCGGCATACCCGCAAGTCCATCACCTTCTGCAACACGGGGAGGATCGGTGGTCAAAGGAGAATCAGTCCTGGTGGCTGATGATGTACCTGTGAGTGCATCGCTCGTAAAGGGCGGTCCCGTAGTTCCTCTGGCGGCCTGTTCAGCCAGCATATCGACTAATAGCCCAGCGTCAGGACCGCAGAAACTCGGCGCAGAGGCACTCCCCTGGTCTTCAAAACCTACATCATGAAAGGATTCACCCTCAGTCGAGTTCTCTTTCCCTGTAATCAAAAGATATATTAGCAGATGTAGGTATACCTGAGTAAGGAGCAGTGGGCTCGACGCTATACTCTGGCCCAAGATCAATGTTCAAATCGATGCCCAGAGAACCGTCATGAAGGGCGTCGCACATCTGCTGCACGAAGCAATCCATGTTGTCCGGACCAGGGGATGCAGGAGGCAATGGAAGTTCACCCTCTTCAAGGAACCCTGGAACATAAAGCTCGGTTATGAATTCCAGGAAGAAGATCAAGCTAAAACAATAAAATGACGGAAGGTTACCTTCCTCCCTGTCGGCAGAGCCTCCGGAATCTACTCCATGAGAGCGTTGATCAACAGGAGGTCTATAGGCCATTTTCTTCCTTTTCAAAGGACCACCCCTCTTGGAACCGACGGGACGATTGTGCGAAGTTTGTCCACCAAACTTGGATTTCGCACGACGTGAAGCGAGAGGTTCATGGTCATCGGCCGATCCACCTGAAACAACGAGGATTATTTCACGTACCGAAGTTGAGGAGAAGGGAATCAAGAAGCATGACAAACCTGCATCAAGTTCTACTTGGTCGGTGTCTATGCCCATTTCCTCCTCGCAAGCTTCATCGCCATCCGCAGGAAGGTGTTCTCCATCAATTCTGCTTGAAGGAGGAGATTGAGCAGGCCTCTTCCCCTGCCTCTGAGCAGCCGTCATAGCAGCCTGAACCAAGTGCTCAGACTCTAACTCCGAAAGACTCTTCACACCTATGGATTCATAGGCAGAAAGGAACCACTTGCAGCTAAGGAAGGTGATCATCGGTTTGCGCTTATACGAAGGGAGAGCAAACTGAGCCCCAGTGCAACCAACCATGGTCCATAACCACGCTCGTATACCGTCGACAAGCCCTCCCTTAACCTGTAAACCACGGCTCGGATTCCCAACATATAGTTGGTCGTAGCCGAACTGACGTGCGAAACGGCAGGGAAGGTAAGGCTCAATATGGCAACGGTTCTTCACCCGAAGGACAAGATACCCGATGCGGATGTTTACCAGCCATCGGAAGCAACCGACGTCGAGAGCAGTCCGGTTAGTTCGGGGTTTCTCCACATCAGTCAACTCCTCGCCATAGCGTCCAGAAAATTGAGGAAAGCACTTGAAGAGCTCCCAGTTCCGACGAACTTGAAGTTCTTGTTGTACATCTTCAAATTTCTTCCCAAGCCACCTACTCCTTTCCAGCAGTTGTAGGAAAGGAACAGGGGTGTCAACGGTGCGGGGAGCTGACATCATATCAGGCCGGTGTAGAACGAACCATGCCATCAAATAAGCATAAGGCAGCTCAACCTTCGGGCAGGTAAGCTCGGTCGAGGGCTTAGAACCCACATGGGTAAGAACACGAACTACACCCCTGAGCCCGCAATGAATGCTGGCCACCATCGCTGGAAGCAAGGACAACTCCCGCCCATAGGCTAGCTGGACTGCCGGGAAGAGCACCTCGACGGGTAAGTCATCCGAAGACTGATATGGCACAACGCACTTCTTCAACCAGAGTGCGAGGTAGCCGGCCAACAGAGACCGAGGCTCTATAGACTTCTGCGCACGACGGAGGAAAGAACGGAACGTGGTCCCGGCAGGAAAAGCTCCCTCGGCGCTGGCAATAGTATAAGTTTGAGTTTCATTCTTCTCCATCAGCTCGTTAATAGTGGTGAAGTCCAAGACATCCAACTCACGGATAGGTCCAACGAAGTCACCCTCCAGGTTTTGAAACAAATAAACGGCGAACTGCTTCAAGCTGATCTTCCTCTTCGTTTTAGCTGGAGCAGAGGTTTGGAGCAGTGAGGTATGATAGTGACATGTGAGATCCCAAAGCGTGTCATACATATCAGGGCTATCTTTCTTTAGCAAAGCCAACTGCTGGTTGGAGGGAAAGTACTCCTGATACGGGCAATCCCCCATCGGAAGGCCCGAAACCTGGTGCATCTCATGAAGAGCCAGCCCTAGTTCCCCGCCGCTTGTGAGGAAAGTGTTGCTATCAGGCATGTATGTCTCTAACAGTGCCAAAAAGTGGCGGCAACTGACTGGGATCCCGTACATGGTAGCTCGTATGGGCGCATATAACCCACTATCTTTCAGATCTCTCTCCCACCTTCCCAGAACATAGCCGGTCATACGGGTCCACCACCCCTTGCCCGGCGAAGAAGCCCAACCGTAGCATCGGTAATCCAGTGGAGGTAGCTGTCTTCCAAGCTGAGCTAGACGGTTCTTCACAGTAAGAGCAGCCGCCGACACCTCGCCTGGAGGCGCGGTGTCGAGACCCATGATCCCGGGGCGAAGACCGCAAATGGATTGGTATCCCAGAGAACCGGGACTCTTATGATGAGAAATGTATCCGCACTGGATGTGGACAGCAGCATTGGTAAGAGACCAGGACATCTGTCGCCCCACAGCCTGTCTCTCCAAGAGAGTAAAAGAACACTGGCGCGGAATGGAAGGAATATATAAAAGAGCTCCCTCGTCAAGGGTTAGCCAATGCTCCTCAGCAAGAGTCAGCACGGCAGGATCCTCGGTGCGATCCCCGAATAGGAAATCTGGCTTCTTTAAAGCCTCAGTAGAAGTGGCATCTGCGGTGAGGGGAGCATCGGTGATAAGTTGGCGTAAACAGTGACGCCCTCCCTCCTTTATCAGCCGACGGAACTCGTCTGAACGATCATGCCCGAACTGCGGAAGGGGATCGATGATCTGCCTAGCGGAAGCTGAAGAGAACACTTCCTTGCTGCAACCGGTAGGGGCATGGTGAGGGAGACTACCCCCGGGAAAATCAACTGCAACAGAGCATGAAGATGGAATTAGAAAATTCATGTCATAAGATTACTCGCGGGATAACCGGAGTGACGATTTCGAGCGTCCTACACCAAGAGGACGGTACGTATCATCACGTGGATACCGTGATAATATATACCGACCTGTAAGGAGTAAGACTACACGAGATCGCCCCGATATATCCGAAGACTTGAATTGGCTAAAGCAAAACAAGTCTGAAACCTTAACCCCCGCG
>BQKN01056706.1:0-23671 GCA_022839385.1 Asparagus kiusianus
CCATGGCCGAGACACCCCCTTGGGGGTGTCTTCAGTCATGACCGAGACACCCCTGGGGTGTCTTGGTTTTGCCAAGACACCCCTCGGGTGTTTCGACCTTGCCGGGATGCCCCTGGGTGTCTCAGTCTGGTCCGAGGCTCTGCTGTTGTCCCGCCGTTGTCCCGCCGTTGATTTCTCGTCCGAACTCGGATTTGAGTGCTTTCGGATGCGTTGGAATTCTGACGGTGAGCTCTGTTGATCCCGATAGTTGGATTATCAGTAGGATGATCGGGACACGGCGGGCGTTGGCCCAATTGCGGTGGTCGCGGGGTTTTCGGTCAATCCGTATCCCCGTTGTTCTGAGATTTATTGGCTCACGTAGTCCGTCGGTTCACTTCAGGCGCTTGCCGACGTCATTTGAACTCTTGTGAACCGGGTAGTGACGTTCAATCGTCGCTCGTTGATACTGAGCTGTGTGCGGGGACCTATCGGCAATTTTTGATGCCTACAATTATATCCGGACTCTAACAATGAAAGTGTTGAGTGCACGAACATAGCAGAAGTTTGAATGGATTAAACAGGAAAGAATTTTGGTGGTCCCACCGTCAATTAGTTTGATCGGTGGGGGATTCTGTGGTGGAGGCTATGAGTCGTCAAACACCAATGAGAGTTTTGTGAGGAAAAATTGATCCAATGAAGTGATCGGATTTCATCTCAGCAAAAGAGTGTTCGGAAATTAGGAGTTTAATGTTTATCACTTTATTCATCATGACCGGGTTATCCCTAAGAATATTACATTTAACATTCTTCCGGGAACTTCCCGTTACATGAATTATCCACCCCTAGCTTTCTTTGCAAAACTGGGTGTATCATTGTATCAGCTGCACGATCGGGTTATCCTTAAGAATACCACGCATGGCACTCTCCAGGAACTTCCCGTGGAAGAAAGGAAATAGTTTAGACTCATACACCTATTGGAGAGCAGTTTAACCTCTTATATCGGTCGAAGGATTGAGAAGCAGTTTATACTCGTATACTCTTCGGAGTTTCAGGAAGCAGTTTATACTCTTATACCGGTCAGAGTTTTGGGATACAGTTTATACTCGTGCACCCACTGGAGTTTCGCCATTCTTGACTGGCTTACTCCAGCGTTATGACGCCGGCTTCAACTAAGGTCTGGATACTGTTCTTTAGAGTAAAGCAGGCCTTGGTGGGATGAAGGATCCTCCTGTGGTATGCGCAGTACTTCGGATCCGTAGTGTTGTCAGCTTCCTCCTGATTCGTGATCGGTGGGAGCTTGATCTTGTTATTGTCAAGGAGGGATTTGAAGATGGCTGGAACATCTTCGTCCTTGAAGGAGTACTCTTTTTGAGGCCTCTGATCCGAAGTTTTCTGTTGTCTCCGGGACTGCTGTTGCGACGTTTGATTAGCGTCAACAGCTACTGCAGGTGTTTTACCCTTACCACGGGAGGCGAAGTTCGAGTTCGGAGGACTTGTCATCGATTGACTCCTCTCGGCCTTCTTCCTTCGGAGGAAGCGTTCGGCTTGTTCCCCTCGGACCTTCAAGTCTTTCCAAGTGTTGGACGGTGCTGTCCCTATTGCTTCCAATACGTCCAATGAAAGATTGTTGTGGCAAGTTTGGAGGATGAACTCCTCGGTGATCGGGTCCCGGCAATTCAACGCTTTGTTCCGGAACCTCTTGACGAAGGTTTCGACCGGTTCCCCGTCCTTTTGTTTCTCGTCGAGCAACGTTCCGATGGATATCTCGGTGTCGTCGTCGAAGAAGTTAGCGAGGAATTTTGTCTCCATGTCGTCCCAGCTGCTCACGCTACCTGGCTTGAGGCGGCGATACCAATCGAAGGCGGCTCCGCGAAGAGTACCAACGAATGACCGCACCATCAGAGGCTCATTGCCGGAGATAACACCCAGGTGCGATTTGAAATAAATCAAATGCTGAGTGGGGGAACCTTTCCCATCGAACGGCGTGAAGTTGATTAGACTAAACTTCACCAGATAGGGGATTGACTCCCACTCCCTTGGGTATGGACAAGGAATGCCCGTTTTCTTCACCTCTTGAGCGGACATCAAGGTATTGATTTTGCTCTCGAGGCTCTTGATCTTCAAGTTTTCACTTGTATCTTCGTTGGCATCCTCATTACCACCCCCTGCATTGATGGGAGGGTCATTGGCATTATGAGTTTCATTTGCACCTGTGTCCTCATCGTCCAGATGGTTCTGGTTACGACGACTTGATTCACCTTGTTGGTTCCTCAGTGCCTGGAGTTGTTGGTCATGCATCTCTTTCATAGTCTGCATGGCCATCTGCATCTCGAGCCTGAAGCTCTCCTGTTGTTTGGCCATGGCTTCTTCGAGCATCTTGGCCACTTGTTCCTCGCTTATCATGAATGACTCGCGGGGTTCTCCTTCGCTAGATACAGTGTTGTCAGATGCAACCGCAGAGCAAGCATCCGATTCCTCATCTTCTGAAGGTGGTCTTATCCGAACCCTCCCATACGTTCTTCGTGAGATGGCTCCAGACTACAAACGGGTTAGATGCCGAGATGCATTCAGAATCGACTCGAGATCATCCCGCGTCAATGTCCCCTTGTTGGTCATATTAGCGGTGAACCTCGGGAATTCTCCGTCTTCAACCACTGCTCTCCTTCGTCGGAAATGCCTAGGCCTTGGCTTTGGCGTCTCAGTGCTGAGCCTTTCGAACACCGAAACCCTTTCGGGGACCGTCTTAGTGCAATTACACTGAGACAATACCGCCCGAATGAGTTTGGAACAGGGGCACTGAGTCTCGAGCCTACGAGGACTTCTCTTTGTGGCTCTGTTCGTACCCCCAGCACGATAGTACAGCTCGTCCATATGAAAGTCGGAGCAACCTATCGTGTGTTGGTACGATCTCTCAGGTATAACGTTATCGTCATTGGACAACAACGTTTCCTTCTGGGGGCGAATTGCCTTCTTTGGGCTTTCAAAGGTTACACGTCTCGAAACGCGCCTTTGTGGGCGTGAATTCTCAGCGGGCTCCTGGACTCCAATGCGCAAATTGGCACGCGCAGTAGCCTTGAACTCCTTGTCATGCTGAGAGTGATAGCGACCTCCAGCATGTTGAGTCGTTCGGGGCTCTCTCATCGGGCCCAAACGATCTTGAATTGGAGCTCTGCCTCTTTCATCGGGGATTGGAGCGAGGATCATCGGCGATTTGAGTTGGCTCGCCGGAGATTGAACCTGCTTCGAAGGCTGTAACGATTGTGCCTTAACCTGAATCGCCGTTTCAGATTTCGGCCTCCATACTTGGCGGGTTGGGGGCGGTTTCTTTGCCACCTCCTTCTGCAGCCTTCTACGGGCTTCTTCAATTTGAGCCCGTGCCTGCACTGATAGTGCGCGGCGCTTGCGAATGCGCTCCTCCAGCGTTGATCGGTTCCGTTTGACGCGGACCCATTCTGTTGTTAGTGGCTTGGAAGAGCCGCCGTCCATCTATTGTTGAGGCTGTTTGCCTCTTTTGTTTTTCAGCTCCGCCTTGTAGCGGACTCCGTCAACATACTCCATTGCCTTTGCGAATTGTTTCGCGAGGCGTTGACGTTGCCTTTGGCGGGCTCTCTTTGAGAGAGTCACCACGCCTTTGGCAACGGAAGATTCGGCCAGAGCAGATCTGACCTGGTTGGAAGTTGGAGAGATCTCACCCAATGCAGCTTCGGCATCCAGCGGGGCGAGATCTTCATTGGTGTTTTCGACATCTTCATACCAACGACTTTTTCTCCTGGAGGAGAACTTCTTGGACTTGCGGGGGGAGGTTGATCCGGACGAGGACATGTACTCCTCGAACTTCTGTTGGTCGAACTCGTACTCGACCTCCTCCACGACCGGGATCAAGATCCGCGGCTGCGACGCTCCGATCTCGGCAGCGAGATCGGTGGCTCCCACTGTGGTCGCCAGATTGTTCGCGGGAAAATTCGTTGCTTTCTTCATTGTTGATATCATTGTACACTTTAATAATCGTTTATCGAATTACAAAGATCCGGTCTTTTTATAAGAGCCGGTTACAATGAAAATCAAAATACAAATAAAGAAAAAATTACAACTTGTTTCCTTCTTTGTCGAACGAATCGCGAGCTCCTGTTATGCGGTCACTCGCTTTGGTGGGTTCTTTGCCTGCGCCGGGGTTGTTTGCCGTGGACCACCGTGAGATCTAGATCCGGTCGGATCTACGCAGTATAACGGGTATTATCCAACCAAGGAGATAATAGCCAGGAGGGATTGTTTCACCAAGGAAACAACCGCTCGAATCTCGGGATCTAAGAACCAAGCTTAGATCCGGAGTGTACCTACGTAGATCTGAGGATTTGAGATCCGGTTCTCTCGAAAACTTGCCTTATTTGGTGTTGATGATCGCCGAGCACCAGATCTGAATGAGGGAGTCCCCGAAGTCCTAAAGTTTGAGTCTTTTTAGATCTGAATCTCCAATCCAGCAGGGCTTCGCCTCCTCCAAAATCCAACCCCTCGAACCAAATGAGCACAAGGCCTATTTATAGGCACTCAGAACTGTGCATTTGCACAGTTCTGTGCCTAGCCACCCCTGGGTGGCTCGGCCATGGCCGAGCCACCCATGGGTGGTTCGGCCTTAGCCAAGCCACCTCAGGATGGCTCGGCCACCGAGCCACCTCAGGGTGGCTCGGCTTGGGCCGAGCCACCTTAGGGTGGCTCGGTTTCGGCCGAGTTCCAAGGGTGTTGTCCGTTTCGTCCGTCGTTCGGGTTCCGTCGTTCGGGTTCCGATTCGTTGTTGATTTGGACTTTGATTCGGTTGTGTGGTTGACTTGTTCGGATTTGATTTGTTGATCCGATTCCTGATTAGGCAGTAAACCCACTTTTGAGTTCGAATCCGAAGCTTGATTTCGATTCGATCACGATTCGTCCGAGTCTGCATTTGTTTAGATGACTCGTTGACTCCTCGAACCGTTGGCTTCATTCCGTGTGCTAAATGGATTGTTGGCGTGCGGTTCGTTAGCCTCGTTAGTCCACTTCGTCGCATTTCGCTTGGCTTCGGCGTTGTGGGATAACAGTCGTGCCTGGATATGTCGCCCGATGGTTCGTACGTCGAATCGACGTCGTCGAGCTGTGCTAAGGGACCCGTAGGCAATTTTATACGCCTACAAACAAGATGATACCTTCCTCTCCACCGGCAATGTCGCCTAAATCCACTCCATAAGGACGCTGGCCGATGGGTGGTTTGTGAGCGATCTTCTTCCTTTTCAAGGTACCAGCCCTCCTAGGACCAATAGGTCGGTCATGCCCGGACTGGCCACACGTCTCAACATGCGTGGGAACTGGGTTGTTGGGTCCCAAGCTCGTATAACGAGATGCGAGCGACTCATCAACTGTCCAGCCTAAAGTAATAATGGTCATCAAACGAGCAAAGATCTTTCATTAATACCAATTGGAATTAAGAAAGGAAAGCTAAGGGCATGACAAACTTGCATCAAGTTCTTCTTGGTCGGTGTCTATGTCCACATATCCCTCCTCAAAAGTCTCGTCGCCATCCGTAGCAAGGAGCTCGTCATCAGCTTTGCTTGGAAGAGGAGAGTGGACAGGCCTCTTCCCCTGCTTCCGAGCAAGCTCAGCCTTGCGAGAAGCCATCATAGCAGCCTGAACCGAGTGTTCGGACTGTAATTCTGAAAGACTCCTCACACCTACGGATTCATGGGCGGAAAGGAACCACTTGTAGCTAAGGAAAGTAATCATCGGCTTGCGTCTATATGAAGGGAGAACAAAATGGGCTCCAGTGCAGCCCACCATAGTCCACAGCCATGCTCGTACGCCGTCGATAAGCCCTCGCTCAACCTTCAAACCTCGGCTGGGGTTCCCAACATATAGCTGGTCATAGCCGAACTGACGAGCAAAACAGCAAGGAAGATAAGGCTCTATGTGGCACCGATTCTTCACCAGGAGAACAAGATAGCCGACACGGATGTTCACCAACCAGCGAAAACAACCGACGTCGAGAACAGTCCGATCACTCCTGGGTTTCTCCTCGTCGACCAGCACGTCGCCATAGCGACCCGAGAAGTGAGGAAAACATTTGAAGAACTCCCAGCTCTTACGAACTTGAAGTTCTTGTTGTACATCACTGAATTTCTTCCCAAGCCACTTGCTCCTCTCCAACAGCTGAATGAAAGGAACCGGAACATCAACAGCCCTGGGCACCGACATCAGGTCAGGACGGTGAAGAACGAGCCACGCCATCAGATACGCGTAGGGAAGCTCGACCTTCGGACAAACAAGCTCGGTCGATGGTTCAGGACCCACCTGAGTAAAACCACTAACCATGTTCCTGAGCCCGCAATGGATGTTGGCAACCATCGCTGGGAGCAGAGAAAGCTCCCTCCCATAAGCTAGCTGAACCACGGGGAAGAGCACCTCGAGAGGGAGAGCGTCTGAAGCCTGGTATGGAACAACACACTTCTTCAACCAGAGCGCAAGATAGCCTACCAGCAGAGACCGAGGCTCGATAGACTTCTGTGCGCGACGGAGGAACGAACGAAACTTGGTTCCTGCAGGAAAAGCTCCCTCGGTACTAGCAAGGGTATAAGAACGAGTCTCATTCTTCTCCATCAGCTCGTTAATAGCGGCAGGGGTCAAGACGTCTAACTCATGTATGGGCTCTCCGGAATCACCCTCCAAATTAGGAAACAGATAGAGAGCAAACTGCTTCAAGCTGATCTTCTTCTTCGTCTTTGCTGGAGGAGAAGTCTGGAGCAAGGAGATATGATAGTGACAAGTGAGGTCCAAGAGAGTATCATACATATCAGGATTATCTTTCTTCAACCACCCCAACTGCTGGTTCGAAGGAAAGTACTCCCGGTACGGACAATCCCCCATCGGAAGGCCGGAAACCTGATGCATCTCATGTAGGGCCAACCCTAACTCTCCGCCACTGGTCAAGAAGGTGTTACTGTCAGGCATATATGTCTCTAGCAACGCCAAGAAGTGGCGACAGCTGACTGGGAGTCCATGCATGGTAGCTCGTATGGGTGCATACAATCCACTGCTCTTTAAATCCCTCTCCCAGCGCCCCAAGACGTAACTGGTCAAGCGGGTCCACCATCCCTTGGCTAGTGAGGAAGCCCAACCGTAACATCTGTAATCTGGTGGAGGTAACCGTCTTCCAAGCTGAGCCAGACGATTCCTCACGGTAAGAGCAGCTACCGATACCTCGCCTGGGGGTGCGGTGTCAAGACTCATGATCCCTGGTCGAAGACCGCGAATGGAATGATACCCAATAGAACCAGGACTCTTATGATGAGAGACGTATCCACACTGAACTCGCTCAGCATCATCAGTAAGGTGCCAGGACATCTGTCGCCCCACAGCCTGTCTCTCCAAATGAGCAAAAGAATATTGACGAGGAATGGAGGGGATGTACAAAAGAGCTCCTTCGTCGAGAGTCAGCCAGTGCTCCTCAGTAAGAGTCAATGTAGCGGGATCCTCAGTGTGATCTCCAAACAGGAAGCCAGGCTTCTATAAAGCCTGAGTAGAGGTAGCATCCGCGATAAAGGGAGCATCTGTAATAAGTTGGCGTAAACAAGGACGCCCTCCATCCTGTATCAAGCGACAGGATTCGTCAGAACGATCTCTGTCAAACTGAGGAAGTGGATCAACGGCCTGCCTGGCGGAAGCCGAAGAGAAAACTTCCCTACTACAACTAGTAGCGACATGATGAGGAAGGCTACCCCCGGGAAACTCAACTGTAACAAAGCAAGGATGGAGTCAGAAAATCCATCCCATAAAGGCGAGATGAGATTATGCACGAGATAATTGGAGAGACGATTTCGAGTGTCCCACACTGGGAGGACGATATGCGTTATCACGTAGATAGCGTGGTAACACACACCGACCTGTAAGGTGTAAGACGACACGAGATCGCCCCAATATATCCGAAGACTTGAATTGGCTAAGCAAAACAAGTCCGAAACCTTAACCCCCACGAAGAAGGGTATCGGTTCTTCCTTCATGACCCGCGGAGAGGTCAATCGGGGATACAAAAAATGTAAATTCTCACCCCCGAAGAAAGAGGTCGCTGAAGAAGACACCGTGGGAACCTCTTCCTCGCTGTGCTGCGAATGGGAACGACTCCTGGAAGGTCGAGGGCGATGAGGAGACATCGCAAGTCTGCAATGAAAAGCAGTACGTCAGGTACAATATGAGTACACGAAATATAAAAAAAAAGAGGGAAATTAAGCACTTGAACTTAAATCCTATGAATAAATAGGATTTTATAGTTGAAGTCTAATTAAACCTACAAATTTCGTGTGCGCGAAATAATAATTGTTATTTTCGCGGTAAACTTTGGTGAAATACCCAAAATACCCCTCGTGTTCAAGGCCAAATTCGGGTCAAGGACACGCGTGATCCGGGTCGTGATCATCACATTCGATCATCTAGCACCCCGGTACCCCACAATTTTGGGTTAAATTTTGCAAATAGGTCCTTTTGTATAATTTATCCAATTTTGCATAAAAATCCCTCCACAAATTTTGGTTTGGTTTCCACATGCCTTTATCAAAAATTTGATCATGAGTTGGTGATCTAAATTCCTTGGATTTCAGCCTTAAATTCGCTGCCCTTTTGCAAATAGACCCCTCTAAAACATTTATGGGCTGTTTTGCAAATTAACCCCTCAACAACTCTTTGATCCTCTTGCATAAAGCACCCCTCACATTTTTTTGATCAAATGGACATGAATCCAAGCCTCAAAATTTTAGTTCCATTTTTGCATAAAAGACCCCACGAATTTCAGCCCTATTTTGCAAATAAGTCCCCCAAAACTCGGCCATATTGCTTCTTTTGCACAAAACCCCCCAAAGCATTGTGCATACACAACCCCTTGCCTACTACAAGCATAAAGATGCAATCTTTACAAAAAATGAGAGGGTTTTGAGGGGAAACTTAGCCAAATCGGGAGGTTTGAAAACCCCAATTCCAAGGGCCAAGATTCGAGCTTGAAGAAGGAGGAAGAAACCCTAATTGGAGGAGATAAATTTCATCCAATGGGGAGCATAAAAAATCCGAGCTTGCCTTGAGAAGTTGATGGGTTCTTGAAAGAAGATCAATGGAGGAGGCTTGGAGGAAGAAGAAAGGGGAGAAGGGGATTCTCTTTTGAAATTTGAAATAAAGGGAGAAACAAGACAAAAATGGAAAAGGACAAAATAGGAGGGGGGGGCGCGGAAATGCCAAAGACACCCTAAGGGGTGTCTCGGCAAAACCACCCCAAGGGTGGGGGTGTCTCGGTCTTGTCGAGACACCCTCGGGCGATGTTAAACCAGTTTTGACTCCCCCCGACTTTTCTGAACCCCGGATTGCGCCGATTTTTCGCCGATTGTTGAATATGTTGATGAATTCCACACAAGTCAACTTTTGACGATTCCAAACCCTAGGGTAAACGCCGGTCAACGGGTAACCCCAGGTCGACGTCGATCAGCGCGTTGCGACGAAAGTCAACGCACGGTGATCCGAAACCCTCGGGTAAACGCCGGCCAACGCGTAACCCTAGGTCAACGCCATTCAGCGCGTTGCGATCAAAGTCAACGAGTTGCGACAAAAGTCAACGCGGTACGACAAAAGTCAACGTGTGACGATTCGAAACCCTCAGGTCAACGCCGGTCAACGCGTAACCCTAGGTCAACGCCAGTCAACGCGTTGCGATCAAAGTCAACATGTGACGATCCAAAACCCTCGGGTCAACGCCGGTCAACGCGTAACCCCAGGTCAACACTGATCAGTGCGTTGCAATCAAAGTCAACGTTCGACATTTGAAACCCTTGGGTCAACGCCGGTCAACGCGTAACCCTAGGTCAACGCCGTTCAACGCGTTGTGACAAAAAGTCAACATACGGCGATCTGAAACCCCAAGTCAGCCCAATGTGACAGGGATAGTAAATTCAAAAGTCAACTGAATGACACGAGCGAAACTCAACTCACCAGTTGTAGACTCGAGACTCCGACGACGGCCAGGCGATAAACGCAGCGCCGGAAAAACTTCGGTTATTCGTCAAAGCATCGGATAAACCGAAAATCGAAGGAGCCGAGAGTTGAAGCTAACCACAGATCCTTTATGCCGATCAAAGGCTAGATCAATCATATCCAAAGTATTCCAGTCTCTTCTATAAAAGAAACGAGTCCGGAACACTTTGGAGGGGATATCTGTAGGCATCAAAAATTGCCGATAGGTCTCCACGAATAGCTCAGTGTTAAAGAATCACGATGAACATTACTACCCGGTTCACAAGAGTTCGACTAACGTCGGTAAGCGCCTGAAGCGAATCGACGAGCTACGTAAGCCGACAGAATTTCAGAATAACGGGGATACGGACTGATCGGGGACCCCGCGACAGTTGCAAAAGGAGCTACACCCTTCGTGTCCCGTTTGCCCTACAGATAATCCAACCATCGAGGTCGACAGAGCTCTTCGTCAGAATTCCAATGCATTCGAAATCACTGAAATCCGAGTTGGGACGAAGAATCCACGGCAAACACACAGCGGAGAGTCTCGGACTGAACTGGGGCACCCGGTGGTGTCTCGGCAAGGACGAAACACCCTAGGGGTGTCTTGGTAAAACCAAGACACCCCAGGGGTGCCTTGGCCAGGCCGAGACACCCCAGGGGTGTCTCGGCCAAGCCGAGACACCCCAAGGGGTGTCCTTGTGAATTCTCACCCCCCTACCCCCTTTTGCCTATAAATAGGAACCCTTAGCCTTCATTTTGAGAGGATGGATTTTGGAGAGCTAGATCTGGAATTTTGGAGAGGATAGGCGAAGCCCTGCTGCAGCGACGAGTGATCGAGCCCTCTACAGCAAAGGAGACTTCTTCTTCATTCCCCCCTTCTCTTTTCCTTAGTGTTGCCCCTTGGCGGTGATACTAAGAAGAGCAAATATCTCGATTTATCCGAGATAGGAGCTGTGAGTTTCTAGATCTCACGCGGATCGACGAAACTCTGCCGGATTTTTCCAAAACGAATCTGAACGACCGGTGGTCCACGGATATCAACATCCCCGTCACAGGCAAAAGACCCACGCAAGCAAGACCGCACCAAAACGGGATCTTGTGTTTATTTTTGACAAAGTTGTAATCTTTGTTTTATTGTGCAAGGAGATCTTATAAAAAGATCGACTTTTTATTTCACTCTTGTTGTAACGACTGAAGTTGTAACAGATTCGAAGAGAAATGAAAATAGCAACTTTTTCCGAAAACACCGACGGAAATCCCCTCGGGTTGAGGTTCGACAGACTCCGAAACAACGGCAGGAGTGGTCATGGAGGGTATATCAACTCCTACAGGCAAATCGGGCATACCACTCGGAGAGAGCGGGAAAATGCCACTTCTATGCAGACTATTGTTTTCGGTAAAAGCTGCTGTTTTCATTGATTTGTGATCTGCTACAACTTCGATCGTTACAACAGAATAAAAATGAAAACAAATGATTACAACTTTTCTAAAAATAAACACGAGGTCCCGTTCTGGTTCGGTCTCGCTTGCGTGGGTTGTTGGCCTGTGACGGGGATGTTAATATCCGTGGACCGCCGACTCTTCAAGATCCGTTCCGGTGGAATCCGGCAGAGTTCCGTCTATCCGCGTGGGATATAGAAACAGAACCTCGTTGATCCGCTTGAGATCTAGAGGTTATAAGCGTATATCTCGGCTAAAACGAGATAATAGCTCTTCTTAGTGGTCACCGCTAATGGGCAACACTAAGGTGAATGAAGGGGGACTGGTGCAGAATCTCACTCCTCGATCTGGCAGGGCTTCGCCGCTCTAACTTCAGACCTCGCTCCTCACTCCGGCAGGGCTTCGCCGCTCTTCTTTAAGATTTCAGATCTCGAGGATAATCCCAAGACCCAAAATCAGAGCTCCAAAACCAAGGCCAAGAGAATGGAGGCCCTAGGGGCCTATTTATAGGAAACCAAGGAGGGGGGGTGAAAATGAAGAGGACACCCCATGGGGTGTCTCAAGAAATCCGAGACACCCCTTGGGTGTCTCGGAATTTCCGAGACACCCTTGGGGTGTCTTGGATTTTCTGAGACACCCTTGGGGTGTCTCGGATTTTTTGAGACACCCCCGGGGTGTTTCATGTCATTTGAGACGCTACCGGGTATTCCGCCGTTGATCCGCTGTTGACTTTTTGTCCGAACTCGGATTTGAGTGATTTCGGATGCGTTGGAATTCTGACGGCGAGCTCTGTGGGCCCCAATGGCCGGATAATTGGTGAGGTGAATGGGACATGACGGGTGTTGGTCCGTTTGCAGTGATCACGGGGTTATCGGTCAGTCCGTATCCCCGTTGTTCTGAGATTCTGTCGGCTCACGTGGTTCGTCGGTTCGCTTCAGGTGCTTACCGACGTCAGTTGAACTCTTGTAAACCGGGTAGTGACATTCAATCGTTGCTCGTTAACACTGAGCTGTGTGCGGGGACCTATCGGCAATTTTTGATGCCTACAGATACCCCCTCCAAAGTGTTTCGGACTCGTTTCCTTTATAGAAGAGGCCGGAATACTTTGGATATGATTGGTCCAGCCTTCAGTTGGCCTAAGGGACCTGTGGTTCGCTTCAACTCTCGGCTCCTTCGCTTTTCAGTTTATCCGGTGCTTTGTCGAATAACCGAAGTTGCTCCGGCGCTGCGTTTATCGCTTGGCCGTCGTTGGAGTCTCGAGTCTATAGCTGGAGAGTTGAGTTTGGCTCATGTCATTCGGTTGACTTTTGAACTTACTATCCCTATCACATCGTGTTGACCTAGAGTTTCGGATCACTGGGGGTTGACTTTTTGTCGCAACGCACCGATTTGGCGTTGACCTAGGGTTACGCGTTGACCGGCGTTCGCCCTTAGGGTTTTGAACCGCATGGGTTAACTTTCGTCGTCACGTGTTGACTTTCGCCGCTGCGTGTTGACTTTTTGCTGCAACGCGCTGTCCGGCGTTGACCTAAGGTTACGCGTTGACCGGCGTCTACCTTAGGGTTTTGAACCGCGTAGGTTGAGTTTTATCGTCACGTGTTGACTTTCGTCGCTACGTGTTGACTTTTTGCTGCAACGCGCTGTCTGGCATTGACCTAAGGTTACGCGTTGACCGGCGTCTACTTTAGGGTTTTGAACCGCGTAGGTTGAGTTTTGTCATCACGTTTTGACTTTCGTCGCTACGTGTTGACTTTTTGCTGCAACGAGCTGTCTGGCGTTGACCTAAGGTTACGCGTTGACCGGCGTCTACTTTAGGGTTTTGAACCGCGTAGGTTGAGTTTTGTCATCACGTGTTGACTTTCGTCGCTACGTGTTGACTTTTTGTTGCAACGCGCTGTCTGGCGTTCACCTAAGGTTACGCGTTGACCGACGTCTACCTTAGGGTTTTGAACCGCGTAGGTTGAGTTTTGTCGTTACGTGTTGACTTTCGTCGCTACGTGTTGACTTTTTGCTGCAACGCGCTGTCCGGCGTTGACCTAAGGTTACGCGTTGACCGGCGTCCACCTTAGGGTTTTGAACCGTCGCCCGTTGACTTGTGGAATTCGTCGTCATACTCCACACTCGGTCGAAGAATAGACATTTTCAGAATATTGGAGGATCGGAAAAATCGTTCGGGGAGTCAAACTATCGCACCGGGGGGTCAAAAGACCGTCTAAGGGTCAAATCCCGGGCGAAACACCCCGGGGTGCCTCGGCATGGCCGAGACACCCATGGGGTGTCTCGGCAATGCCGAGACACCCTTGGGGGTGTCTCGGTTTTGCCGAGACACCCCTAGGGGTGTTTGGCTCCTCTAGTTGGTCCCCCCCCTCCATTTCGTCTTTTTGTACACTTGTGCATGGTCCCCCCCCCCCCTTTTTCATTTGAATTTCAAAAGAGAGAAGGCCTTCCCCCAAAACCGAACCCCTCCCCCTCATTTTTTCGGTTTTCATCTTCTTCTTCCCCCTCTCAAGTTCCTCCATTGATTTGCTCTTGAGAACTCCTTCATCCTTCAAAAGGGTTCGGGATTTTGACGGGTACCCATTTGCCGGAATCGCCTCCTCTTCCAAACGAGGGTCTTGACTTCCATTTCCGAGCTCAGAGGAGATTTGGGTAAGATCCCTCTTCAATCCTTCTATTTTCTTGTAAAGATTGCATTTTTTATGCTTGCAATAGATAGGGGTTGTGTATGCAATACGTTCTTGGGGGGTTTTATGCAAAGGCCAAAACTTATAGGGGCTTATTCGCAAAGTTCGTGGGGCTGAAATTTGGGGTTTTTTTTGCAAATATGAACTGAAATTTGAGGGACTTGGGTTCATGTTTATTTCCTCAAGAAACGGTGGTGCTTTATGCAAGAGGATGAAATGGTTGTTTGAGGGGTTTATTTGCAAAACAGCCCCCTTTAAAATTTTTTTGGGGGCTTATTTGCAAAAGGGCCACGAATTTGGGACTGAAATCTAAGGAGGGTTGACCCCAAACTCCTGGTCAAACTTTTGGTAAAGGGATGTGGAGGTTAAACCAAAAGTTTGTGGAGGGGCTTTCATGTAAAATTGGCCAACTTTTGTAAAAGGGCTTGTTTGCAAAATTTAACCAGAATTGCGGGGTACCGGGATGTTAAATGATCGAATGTGATGATCACAACCCGGCTCACGCGTGTCCTTGACCTGAACTTGGGCCTTGAACACGGGGGGTATTTTGGGTACTTCACCAAAATTCGCCGCGGAAACAGTTATTGTTTCGCGGGCACGAAATTTGTAGGTTAATTAGACATGAACTATAACATCCTATTTGTTTATAGGATCTCAAGTCCAAGTGCTTAATTTTCCTTTTAAATTTCGTGTATGTATGTTATACCTGATATACTGATCTTTTTGTTGCAGGTCTGCGATGTCTTCTCGTCGTGCTCGGCCTTCCAGGAGTCGCACTCACTCGCAGCACAGCGAGGAGGAGGCTCCCGCTGTATCTTCTTCAGCGGCTTCTTTTTACGGGGGTGAGAATTTTATACTTTCTGTATCCCGGATTGACCTCTCGCGGGTCATGAAGGAAGAACCGATACCCCTCGCGCGGGGGTTAAGGTTTCAGACTTGTTTTGCTTTAGCCAATTCAAGTTTTCGGATACATCGGGGCGATCTCGTGTTGTCTTACACCTTACGGGTCGGTGTGTGTTACCACGGTGTTCACGTGATGACGCATGCCGTCCTCCTGGTGTAGGATACTCGAAATCGTCACTCCGATTTTCCCGCGAATAATCTCGCCTTGCCTTTATGTCATGAATTTTCTGACTCCATCTTCATGCTCTGTTGCAGTCAAATTTCCCGGGGGTAGCCTCCCTCACCACGCTCCTACCGGTTGTAGCAGGGAAGTGTTCTCTTCAGCTTCCGCCAGACAGGTCATCGATCCACTCCCGCAGTTCAGCAGAGATCGTTCAGACGAATTCTGTTGCTTAATACGGGATGGGGGGCGTCATTGTTTACGCCAACTTATCACCGATGCTCCCCTCACTGCAGATGCTACTTCTACTGAGGCTTTAAAGAAGCCGGATTTTCTATTTGGGGATCACACCGAGGATCCTGCTGCGCTAACTCTTGCTGAGGAGCACTGGCTGACCCTTGACGAGGGAGCTTTTTTATATATCCCCTCCATTCCTCGCCAGTGTTCTTTTACTAACTTGGAGAGACAGGCTGTGGGGCGACAGATGTCCTGGCCTCTTACCAATGCTGCTATCCACGTTCAGTGCGGATACATCTCTCACCATAAGAGTCCCGGCTCTTTGGGGTATCAGTCCATTTGCGGCCTTCGACCAGGGATCATGGGTCTTGACACCGCACCCCCGGACGAGGTATCGACAGTTGCTCCTACCGTGAGGAATCGTCTGGCTCAGCTTGGAAGGCAGTTACCTCACCCGGAGTACAGATGTTATGGTTGGGCTTCCTCACTGGCTAAGGGATGGTGGGCCCGCTTGACCAGCTATATCCTGGGACGCTGGGAGAGAGACTTAAAGAGCAGTGGATTATATACGCCCATACGAGCCACCATGCTCGGACTTCCAGTTAGCTGCCGTCACTTCATGGCGCTGGTCGAGACATATATGCCTGATAGCAACACCTTTTTGACCAGTGGCGGAGAGCTAGGGTTGGCTCTTCATGAGATGCACCAGGTTTCCGGCCTTCTGATGGGGGATTGTCCGTATCAGGAGTACTTTCCTTCAAGCCAGCAGTTGGAGCGGTTGAAGAAAGATACTCCAGATATGTATGATACACTCTGGGACCTCACTTGCCACTATTATACCTCCTTGATACAGACTTCTCCCCTTTCGAAGAAGAAGAAGCAAATCAGTTTGAGGCAGTTTGCTCTTTACCTGTTCCCTAATTTGGAGGATGATTCCGGGGAGTCCATACATGAGTTAGATGTCTTGACCCCTGCTGCCATTAATGAGCTGATGGAGAGGGCCGAGGCCCGTTCTTATACTATCGCCAGTGCTGAGGGAACTTTTTCGGCAGGAACCAAATTTCGTTCATTTCTTCGTCGTGCACATAAGCCTATTGAGCCCCGTTCTTTGTTAGCAGGCTACCTTGCTCTTTGGCTGAAGAAGTGTGTCGTTCCGTACCAATCTTCAGACGCCCTACCTCTCGAGGTGCTCTTCCCTGCGGTCCAGCTGGCTTATGGGAGGGAGCTTTCTCTGCTTCCAGCGATGGTTGCGAGTATCCATTGCGGTCTTAGGAGTGTAGTCAGCATCCTTACGCAGGTGGGTCCTGAGCCGTCAACCGAGCTTATTTGTCCGAAGGTTGAGCTTCCCTACGCTTATTTGATGGCGTGGTTCGTTCTTCACCGTCCGGACTTGATGTCTGCGCCCAGCGCCGTTGATGCTCCCGTTCCTTTCCTACAACTGTTGGAGAGGAGTAGGTGGCTTGGGAAGAAATTTGAAGATGTACAACAAGCACTTCAAGTTCGTCGGAGCTGGGAGCTCTTCAAGTGCTTTCCTCACTTCTCGGGACGTTATGGCGAGGAGTTGACTGATATGGAGAAACCTCGAACTAACCGGACTATTCTTGACGTCGGTTGCTTTCGCTGGTTGGTGAACATCCGTGTCGGGTATCTTGTTCTCCGGGTGAAGAACCGGTGTCACATAGAGCCTTACCTTCCCTGTCGCTTTGCTCGACAGTTTGGCTATGACCAACTATATGTTGGGAATCCGAGCCGCGGTTTGCAGGTTAAGGGAGGGCTTGTTGACGGTATACGAGCGTGGTTATGGACCATGGTGGGCTGCACTGGGGCTCAGTTCGCTCTTCCCTCCTATAAACGCAAGCCAATGATCACTTTCCTCAGCTGCAAGTGGCTTCTTTCTGCTTATGAATTCATAGGCGTGAAGAGCCTTTCAGAGTTGGAGTCCGATCACTCAGTGCAGGCCGCCATGATGGCTGCTCGTAAGGCTGAGATTGCTCGGAAGCAGAGGAAGAGGCGTGGTAAATCCTCCCTCTCCAGCAGAGATGATGCAGGGTCTCTCCCTATGGATGACGAGGTCGAGACTCCTGATGGGGAGTTTGCGGATATAGACACCGACCAAGGAGAACTCGGTGCAGGTTTGTTATATACCCTTTGATTTCCTTTCTTGGATCCAGCTGGCATTTATGAATGTCATCATTTCAGGTAGGACCTCTGGTGATCATGAGCCACTTGCTTCTCACTTCACGGGCTCAGGGCCTGATGACCGAGCTACTATGAGTAGTAAGCCTGCGCATGATCGACCTGTGGGTTCCAGTAGAGCTGGTACTTTGAAGAGGAAAAAGACCATTCCCAAGCCACCTAGGGATCGGCGTCCGTGTGGAGCGGACTTGAACGACATTGCCGGTGGTAAGGAAGATAACACCTTTTGAATGCATTTTTGTTGCTTTGGGGTGATCATGTTTTGGATTTCAGGGATCTTTGAAGAAGGTGAGCTTCCCCCGGCTTCGGCATTTCCTGGATCCGACCACATGGATTGCTTTATGCAAGAAATGTGTGATGCTCTTCATGATGGCTCCCTAGGTATTGACCTGAACATTGATCTGGAGCCGGCGAACAGCGTCGATCGCACCATCCCATACTCAGGTATATCTCTATTCAAGGATATCCTGTACTTTGCTTTTTCTTTTGTTCATCTCTCCAACCCTCTGGTTGTCTTGCAGATGCTGCCAGAGAAGAACTAGCTGAGGATGGAGTCTTTCCAGATGCGGGCTTCGGGGTACGAGAGCATGCTCCTGTTCCCGGCTTTTCGAGGCCCGATGCTGGATTACTGGCCGATATGTTGGCCGAACAGACTTCGGAAATACCTATGAGACCACTCTTTGGGAGTGGTTCATTCACAGGTATATATCCGATCCCGCTTTTCTTTACTTGCCTAAATTTCCATTTTGGCTAATAAGGAAGCTTAACTGTAGGACCAGGCGATGTGCCTGATGCTGCTACAGCTGCGGGCGTTTTCTGACCTCCACCGAGTAGTACGACTGACTTGCCTACGAGGGTTGATACACCCCCCATGACCACTCCTGTCGTGACTTCGGCTTCTGTCGGATCTCAACCCGAGGGGACTTCTGCCGGTATAGGTATGCCTCGAATTCCTCCTTCGGGTTTTCCGATTATTTTTGATAGTCCTTTAGCTTCTTGTATTGCTGCTTTCAGGACCTCGATCTTCTCTTTATGAGCATGTTCACGCTCTTTTGGTCGATACCGATCCAGACCGAGACGTTTTTCGTATGGACCTGGGATATTTTACGACCTTCTATAATGGCATGATCGAGAAGCTTCTTCACAGGGGATGCTGTTTCGATCAGTTCAGGCGTTCCTTCTCTCGTCACATGATGATGATGAGGGAGGAAGGACACCCGGAGCTGGCCGATTCTTTTACTGCTGAATTCGCTATCCTAGAGTCAGAGATCTCAGAGCTGAGGGAGTTGAAGGCTGGTAGAGCTTCCTCTTTTGCATCCTCTCAGGTGGAGGATAGGTTGACGCAGTGGCGTGAACTGAGATCTTCCGTTGGCAGCGAGCTCCGATCACGTGAGCATACTGTCGGACAGCTGATGGCCGCTCTGGCGAGGAAGGACACCAGTAGAGCCGAGTTAGTCAGCTCCCTAGATTCTACTCATGCAGAGATAGCTAGACTGAAGGAAGCTTTAGAACGTGCCGAGGAGTCTGCCGCTACTATTAGTGAGGACCTGGTTGGGTTGGAGCGTTCTCGTGACTGGACACTCGATAGGCTGGGATCAGCACAGGAGGGGTTGATGAAGCTGCAACGCGAAGCCGCAGAGGTTCTCAACAGTTCTGAAGATTCTGTCCGAGCTAGCCTGCAGGCGGAGTTCGAGCAGGACTATATGGATAGGCTCTCTGGTTTAGAGTCTCATATTCTTAGCCGTCGGTTGCCTTCGGGTTGACGGACTTGCTGTTGTATGCTTTTGGCTTGATCCTTTATGAGAGACTCTGTACTTGCTTCTTTTAACAGGATGTTTTGGTGCACCCCCAGCCCTTAATGCTATGACTTTGAGTTCGTAACTCTATCATCATTCATTTTTTTTATATGGAAAAAGGGCACTTTGCACCGCTTATTAGGCGATGACTTATCCCTACTTAGGATTCAGGATAAAATTCCCCGTGCGTGTGAAGCCCGGATTATGGTGTTATTAATAACAACCTGCCACAATGTGGAATATGTGGGCTTTTGTCTCTTTTTACGGTTAAGGACTAACCGGCAATGCGTGTTAGGCACTGACTTTGGGATTTTTGGCAAACCCCCAGCCTTCAACGGGTTTGACTTGCCTTTACCGGTTGCCGTTTGAATCGGGCTAGCATGCGAATTATCTAAATCCGTTCCGCATGTAACGTTGTGCTAAGAAAATTGCTTCTCTTAGACTTACTGCTATGATATTGAATACATAGGCTTCATCTTTCTCACGGGAAAGACTACCCGGCAACGCCGGTCAAGCGTTGACTTCATCCCTGTCTTTTCTGAAAGCAAAGATAGAGGAAAAGGTGCTATGATTTTGAATACATAGACTTCGTCTTTCTCACGGGAAAGACTACCCGGTAATGCCGGTTAAGCATTGACTTCATCCCTGTCTTTTCTGAAAGCAAAGACAGAGGAAAATGGAGACTAGAAGTGGGATTTCCACTCCGAGAATCGAAAAGATTCGGATAATCCTAACTGTCGTAAGGTTTGATTATCGAATCGAAAGGTTCAAACGACCCTAACTGTCGTAAGGTTTGGTCATTTGACTCTGAAGAGGAAGAATTTTATATTCTATCTTCAGCAGGAAAGGAAACTCGAGGTGGGATCTCCACCCCCAGGATCCGAAGGATGAAACTAGGAGTGGGATCTCCACTCCGAGAATCGAAAAAGATTCGGATAATCCTAACTGTCGTAAGGTTTGATTATCGAATCGAAAGATGCAAACGACCCTAACTGTCGTAAGGTTTGGTCATTTGACTCTGAAGAGGAAGAATTTTATATTCTATCTTCAGCGGGAAAGGAAACTCGAGGTGGGATCTCCACCCCCAGGATCCGACAGGTGAAACTAGGAGTGGGATCTCCACTCCGAGAATCGAAAAGATTCGGATAATCCTAACTGTCGTAAGGTTTGATTATCGAATCGAAAGGTTCAAACGACCCTAACTGTCGTAAGGTTTGGCCAAGCTGGAATTGCGTGGTGGAGACTATGAGTAGTCAGAAACCACTGAAAGTTTTGTGAGGAAAGATTAATCCACTGAATGATTAAATCTCATCTCGGCAAAAGAGTGCTTGTGAGAGTTAGATTCTGACAAACAAGAATATTCGGAATTCGAATACTGATTTCTTGTTCATCAGCGACCGGGTTATCCCTAAGAATACCCCGATGTGGTATTCTTCCGGGAACTTCCCGGTACCTCAATTCTTCTGAGGATACTAAGGATAGTATCTTTTTAGAAATTTCCCATTTATTGGCATCATGAGCCGGTCACCATCTTTGGTGACTAGACGATAGGCGCCGTTCGAGTAAACTGTTTCTACTACGAACGGTCCCTCCCATTTGGGTTCAAACTTGCCTTTCTTCTTGGAGTTAAGGATCATAGGACGTTTCTCAGTTAAGACCAAGTCCCCTTCCTTAAAACTCCTTTGTCGAACCTTTTTGTCGAAGGCTCGAGAAATCCTGGCTTGGTAAAACTCGATGTGCTGTTGAGCTTCCAGGCGCTTTTCGTCGAGCATCTCGAGTTCTTCGAGGCGCTTCTGATGTTGTTCTTCGGTCGTCATCTGGGTTGCAAGAGCGATCCGAAGGGATGGAATTTGAACTTCCAGAGGGAGAACGGCTTCACATCCGTATACCAATGAATACGGGGTGGCGCCGGTCGGTGTACGCACCGTGGTACGATAGGCCCATAGGGCCGCACCGAGCTTATCATCCCAATCTCGCTTGTTATTTTTCACAAGCTTTGACAAGAGCTTTATGTTAGTCTTGTTGAAGGCTTCAGCTAACCCGTTTGCTGTGGGGTTATAGGCTGTTGACGAGATGTCCTGAATTTTGAACTTTTCGCAGAACCTTATGAAGGCGTTGCTGATAAATTGAGGACCGTTGTCGTGTATGATTCGTCTTGGAACACCATGCCGGTAAATGATATGGTGCTTGATGAATGCAATGACGTTGCTCGTCTTGACTTCTCTGAGTGGAACTGCCTCAGCCCATTTGGAGAAGTAATCGGTGATGGCCAGGATGAACCGATCGCCTTTAACCGAAGGGGGATTTATAGGACCAACAATGTCCATTCCCCAGGTCTCGAACGGCCCCGACGTAACCGAAGGATGTAGATGTTCCGGAGGCTGGTGCATGTAATTCGCGTGTACCTGACACGCGTGACACTTCCGGGCGTATACAATTGCCTCATGCATCATGGAGGGCCAAAAGTATCCCATTCTTCTGATGCGATCATAAAGCTTGGGACCAGGTTGGTGCGCACCGCACTCTCCTTCATGTGCCTCTTTAAGCACTTCTTCAGCTTCTTTGGTTGATAGGCAACGTGCCAGCATGCCATCATACCCCCTGCGGTATAGCGTTCGATTCTCCGTATTATAGTAGAATCTTGGAGCTCTTCGTCTGATCGACTCTCTCTCCTTCACGTCTTCTGGCAAGATTCCGTGTAGGACGTAGTCGATGATGGGGAAGCGCCAATCCCGGGGCTCAAACTCAGCCTGAGTTGTGTGCGCCTCCTGAACCTCTTCTTCCTTGTCGTCTTCATCATGAAGCGGCACTAAAAGTTGGTGCGTTCTTACCGTAACAAATTGCTCTGTTCCGGGAGGCTGTGCCAAGGACACAGCTAAAGCTGCTAACGCATCTGCATAGGTGTTCTGCAATCGCGGCACGTGCTCGATGAAGAATCCTTCAAACGACTCCGCTAGCTCCACCGCCATCTCGTGATAAGGAATTAAATCCTGACTTCGGACTTCGTATTCCCCTTGTACCTGTTTGACGATTAGTTGAGAATCACCGAAAGCTTCGAGATACTCAACCCCCAGCTCTTTGGCAAAGTTGAGTCCTATAATCAGTGCGTTGTACTCTGCCACATTATTCGAGCATGGCTCGGTTAATGAGTAGGCTCGAGGCATCACATGTTTTCCCGGGGAAACTAAGACAACTCCAACTCCGGAGGAGACCTTAGAACATCCAGGAGTACCTACGGCATTAGCTGCTCGTGAAGCGCCGTCGAAGTACAAACACCACACTTGTTGGTGCGAAGTTGCGTTGACTTCGTGGGTTTCATCAGGTAGGTCGTCGTATATCTCGGCGGCGTCCGTAGTTGGATTAGCTGCCAAGAGATCACAGATGGCCTGTCCTTTTACTGACTTCTGCTGTTTGAAGTGCAGATCGTATTGGGACAAGAGTAAAGCCCACTTTGCTAATCGCCAGCTCATGGAAGCCGGTTGAGTCATGAACACTCGGATCGGGTTAACTTTGGAGATGACATAGATGGTTTGTCCCACCAAATAATGTCGCATCTTCTGTATGGCGAATACCAAGGCGAGGCACTCTCTCTCAATCATGGGATATCGGGATTCCGCGCCTACCATGGTTCGGCTTAAGTAATATACCGCCTGCTCGTGACCGTTATCGTCATCTTGTGCAAGCAATGCACTTAATGAGTGGCTCGTCGCCTTGACATAAATCAAGAACGGTTTGCCCGATTTCGGTGCAACGAGTACGGGAGGTTTCGAGAGATATTCTTTGATACTCTCGAACGCCTTTTGACAAGCATCGTCCCATACGAATGACACGCCCTTCTTTGTGAGCCTAGAGAATGGTTGGCATTTTCCCGATAGGTTCGAGATGAACCGACGGATATACGCCAATCGCCCTTGCAGTCCTCTGAGCTCCTTGAGGTTCCTCGGAGGTTGCAATTCATTGATCGCCTTTACTTTGTCTGGATCAATGTGAATACCTTTGGTGGTGACGACGAATCCCAAGAATTTTCCACTAGCCATTCCGAGGAAAGACTTGGTAGGGTTCATCTTCAACTGATGGGCCCGCATCAAATCGAACATGGTCTTCAAGTCTTTGATGTGATCTTTCTTATCACGACTTTTCACGACCAGATCGTCCACGTAGCATTCGACGGTCTTTCGGAGATGTTCCTGAAAGATCTTCGACATAGCTCGCTGATATGTGGCACCTGCATTCTTCAAGCCGAAGGGCATGACTGTGTAGCAGAATAC
>BQKN01056707.1:0-13812 GCA_022839385.1 Asparagus kiusianus
GAGATGCTCTTCCTTTGCCGTAGACGACCTCCTTTCCACCCCCAATCCCTGCGGGGATGATGAGCGTTGTTCCGCAAGGGTCGTGTACCTGCTTCTTCGTCAAACAAAATGATTGAAGAGGCATATACAAATCAGGGTTAGCATGGAGTTCATTAGTGATATCATCAAGACCTGTCGAGTACTCTAAATCATCGTTTATTGATAGTTCTTCGGCAAGTTGCCAATTACAACTATCTTCCGATGATTCATCATCGTCAAGATTGATTACAATGGGTACAATGTCGTTTAAAACAAAACCGCCATCATAATCAAACCCTGGTTCGGTATCAGCTTCATCTCCGCTGTCCGTTCCTTGGGCCGATGGTTCAGTATCGGATTCAGCGCCGTATAAAAGGGAATCGGTGAAATAATTCTCCAATCCCTTGAACGGTTGCTTATCCGCGACCACCGTCTTGACTTCATTATCTGTGCCCACGTATTTGAGGCACTGATGCAGAGTTGACGGAACTATAAGGTTACCATGGATCCAAGGCCGACCCAACAGTAAATTATAGGATGTTTCCGCGTCAATCACATAGCATGTAACTTCCGACTTCAAATCCCCAATCTGGCATTTGATTCGGATCTTCCCCAAGGGTTTGGACCCGCTGGTGTTGAATTCGTAAATCGTCGTGCCAGTGGACGCTAATTTGCTAGTCGGGATTCCGAGATGATGCATCAATCGGAATGGCATGATGCTAACAGCGGAACCCGGATCGACTTGGATCCGGTTGACAACGCTGGAGCCAATATGCCCGGTGAAGTACAACGGCCTGTCATGATTTGAGTTCTTCGTCTGCATATCTTCCTTGGTGAAAAAGATGCAGGGGAAGTGATGCGCCGCCAGATTGCATTGTTGAGCTGACGACTCCGGTTCTTCGGAAGATGGTTTGATCCGAGTCAAGAAGGCTTCGGAATCACTCAAGGCTTCTTGTAGTGCTTTCCGTGTATCCTTCGACAACCGCAGCAACTCGTATAGAGTTATCCTGGCCGGGATGTTGGCCAATTGCGCCATAATGTCGAAGTGAGGTGGAGAGCTCGTATTCCCTGGTTTGTCTCGCCCAATCGGGTGATTGAATCGAGATTGCCTCGGGTTCTGAGCTTCTTGACGTACGGGCTCTTTTCCCTTATCCTTCTGCGGGATTCTCTCCGTAGCTGCTGGCGTTGGGGGAATTGCTGCAATCCCTAGTTCTGCCAGCGTCTTGGAAGGTGGGGTTTTGGTACCCAACTGCTCGGTAGCATCTGGATACTTGAAATGATACTCGTTCCCACTTCGGGTTGCAAAAGCTTCTTGTTCATCTTCAGAAAGCGGGAAAGTCGGAATTTTGTCGTCATCCACCCCCGGTATGGCAGAAGCACCATAGCACGATTTTCCCTTTCTCTTCGACTTCTTCTTGTTCTTTGTGGAAGAGGTCGTGGCCCACTGTTCATCTGCGATCAAGTCCGGATGAACCCACAAGATCTCGCCATTCGGGGCTGTGTGTGGCACAAGCCCTTTTTGACGCTGTTGGTGCGGATCATCGTTCACCGTCTTCACTGCAGCTTTGATCACCGACTCGTGTTGGAACCAACTAGAGGGAACAGATCCAAAGCTAATGGATACGGTGTTTGCGCCCACCTTTTTCTCCTTGGGCTGCTTCCTAGTGATGACCCCAACATCGATCAGGGCCTGAATCTTGTCCTTGAGAGCGTAGCATACCTTGGTAGGATGGTGCACCGCTCGGTGGAATGCGCAGTATTTCGGATCGTTGACCCTCTTGGCATCTTCTTGATCCTGAATTGGCGGCAGCTTGATCTTGTTGTTCTCGACCAAATACTTGAAGATACCGGGGATTTCATCCTCTTTGAATGAGTAGACTTTTGGGAACCTCGGCTCCCCAACCTTTTGCTTCTGGGGCTGTTGTTGCCACCTGGGTTGTTGAGGCGCCCTCTGTTGTTGCTGCTGCAGCTGCTGCGGCTGCTGCGGCTGCTGCGGCTGTTGCGGTTGTGCTTGTACTTCAAAGACTTAATTGGCGACCACCGCATTCGCATGCGCCTTCCCTTTACCCTTGGGGGTAAAATTTGGTTGTGGGGCATTGTTGGGTATTTGTCCCCTCTCTGCCTTTTTCCTCTTGAGGAATCGTTCAGCTCGCTCTCCACGCATCTTCAAATCCTTCCAGGTTTTAGATGGCGCCATTCCCATGGCTTCAAGGATGTCGAGCGTCAAATTGTTGTGGCAAGTCTCAAGGATGAAATCCTCGCTGAGCGGATCCCTGCAATTCATAGCTTTGTTCCGGAATCTTTTCACAAAGTTTTCAACCGTCTCGCCGTTCTTTTGCTTTTCATCGAACAGCGTTCCGATTGAAACTTCGGTATCATCATCAAAGAAGTTTGTTAGGAACATGTCCTCCATATCATCCCAGCCGTTGACGCTCCCAGGCTTGAGACGGCGGTACCAATCGAAGGCAGCTCCGTGAAGAGTGCCGACGAATGACCGCACCATGAGGGGCTCATTTCCGGAAATGATTCCTAAATGAGACTTGAAGTAGATTAAATGCTGGGTAGGGGAACCCTTCCCATCAAACGGCGTAAAGTTAATCAGATTAAACTTTGCTGGATATGGGATCGATTCCCACTCCCTTGGATAGGGGCAGGGTATACCAGACCTTTTTACCTCTTGAGCACTCATCAAGGCGTTGATTTTGCTCTCCAGGTCCTTCATCTTCCTGTCCTCACTTGTCTCGGTCTTCGAGTGGCTTCGAGGTGAGGTGACATGGTCCTCTTTTGCATTATCTTCTGCGAGACCACCCCCAGTGTTGGTATTGACGGGAGGAATGTTGACATTATCCGCTTCCCGCTCATGCTCCTCTGGATTGCGTTGACTCGGTTCTCCTTGGTGGACCGTCATTGCCGCGATCTGTTGGTCGTGCATCTCCCTCATCCGCTGCATGGCCATCTCCATTTCAAATTTGAAGCTCTCCTTCTGCTTGGCCAGGGCTTCTTCAAGTATCTTCGACACTTGTTCGGCGCTGATCATGAGCGATTCATAAGGTTGGCCCGCACTTGAAGTTGTGTCGTCGGATGCGACGGCGGAGCAGGTATCAGAATCAGCATCTGATTCTTCTTCTTCTAGGGAAAGTCCCTTATGTACTCTTGGGTAATTCTTTCGTTTGATGGTTCCCGACCGTAACCATGTCATGCATCGGGAAGCCTCGGCAAGCTGATCCAAGTTGAGACGTGGCGTTGATCCCCCTCTGCCGGTCATGTTGACTGATACTTTCGAGTATTCATCCTCTCGGCAGAGCGATTTCTTCTTGTGGAAACGCTTCGGCTTGGAGAGTCTCTCGAACACCGAGATTCTTGTTGGGGTCTGAGCGCAGCAACACTCGGACAGCACTGCCTTGATAATGTTGGCACACGGGCAGTGGGACTCCATATCCTGCATGTATCTCTTTCGAGATTTTTCTACACCCCCGGCCCTGTAGTACAGCTCATCAGCTTGATGGCTGGAGCAACCTACAGAGTGTTGGTAGGTGTCCCTCAGTATAACACGCTCATCCTCAGACGAGTGTGTTTCCCTTTGGGAATGCAAAACATGGTTAGATTTTTCAAGAGTGGCCCGTTCAATTTTACGCTTTTGGGAGCGTAGAAATCGAACGGGCTCTTTTAGTTCGACTCGCAACTCAGTGCGGTCGGTGATAGGGGCTTTCCCTTTTTCATCTTTCTTGGGGGGATTGATTCGACCCCCGGTCTGGTTTTTAACTTGGGGACCTTTCAATGGTCCCAGCCGTTCTTTGACGGGTATTCTTCCTCGGTTCTCCGGTAAGGGACCGAGGCGACTCGTCAAAGGAACCTGGGATCTTGAATGATCCCCTTTTTTACCTGGCCCTGTTGAGGGTGCCGGTACAGGAGGAGTAGGCTCTGATTTGGTTGAACTCTGGGTGATAATCTTGCCCTTCTTGGTTTGAGGTGTTGGGTTTGTTTTGCGTACCCACACCAGTTTGCTTGTAGACGGTGTTTTGACCACCGTTCCTTGCTGCATCTCCTCTGCCTTCTTTAGGAGGAGCCGGGCGTGTGCAAGTAGGGCGCGGCGCTTCTTGATTCGCTCCTCGAGCGTGGAACGGTTCCTCTTGACGCGGATCCACTCACTTGCTTCTGTTTTGGAGGGGAGGTTGATTGCTTGCCGTTGCTCTTGCCGCTGCCTCGACTTCAGATCCTCTGCATAGCGCACTCCATCTTTCGACTCTTTAGCCCTAGCGAGCTGTTGAGCGAGGCGTTGGCGGCGTCTTTGGATCGCCCTTTTTGATGGAGTTGGAGCAGCATCACCCATTGCCTTTTGGTGCTGTTGGATCTACGTTCTTGACCACACTGATCGACGCAAGGCCGTTGTGTGGTGCAAGTGTAGCAGCAGCGACGGCGGGGTCTTGAATTGAGGAGTTGGAGATCCCGCAAGCCCTTTTTGGGGATGGGTTCTTCCTGCGCCGATGCGGAGAGGCAGATCTGGAGGAGGAGGAGGAGAGGTACTCTTCATACTTCTGCTGGTCGAACTCGTATTCGATCTCTTCATTCACCCGGATCTTGAAGGCCGGTTGCGTCACTCCGATCTCGGCAGCGAGGTCGGCGGCTCCCACTGTGGTCGCCAGCTTGTTTCCGGTAAAAGTTGCTGTTTTCATTGATGTTCTCTTTTTTCGAGATCTGTTACAACTTTGAACGTTACAACAGTATAAAATGAAAACAAAGGGGTTACAACTTAAACGAAAATAAACACGAGAGCCCGGTTTGGTACGGTCTCGCTTGCGTGGGTTGTTAGCCTGTGACGGGGATGTTGATATCCGTGGACCGCCGACTCTTCAAGATCCTTTTCCGGGAAAATCCGGCAGAGTTTCGTCTATCCGCGTAGGATATAGAAACAGAACCTCGTCGATCCGCGCAAGATCTAGAGGTTATAAGCGTATATCTCGGCTAAAACGAGATAATAGCTCTTCTTAGTGTCACCGCTAAGGAGCAACACTAAGGAAAAGGGGTGAATGACGGTGGAGACTCCTCGATCCGGCAGGGCTTCGCCGCTTCCAAACTCCGAAATTTCAGATCTCGAGGATAATCCCAAGACCAGAAATTCTTCTCCCAAAACCAAGGCTAAATCAGAGCAAAATCAAGAGCAAAATCAAGAGCCCTTCTAAATGGAGGGCTAAGGGGGCTATTTATAGCCAAGTGAGAGGGCCTAGGGGCCTCATGGACACCCAAGGGGAGAGACACCCCCCTAGGGGTGTCCCGGCCAAGGCCGGGACACCCCATGTGGGGTGTCCCGGCCATGGCCGAGACACCCCCCTTGGGGTGTCTCGGCTGTGGCCGAGACACCCCTTGGGGGGTGTCTCGGCCATTGGCCGAGACAACCCCTTGGGGGTGTCTCGAGCCTGCCGAGACCTGTTTGGGTGTCCCCGGTTCAGCCCGGGGTCGTGCCGTTGTTCCGCCGCTGTCCCGCTGTTGACTTTTCGTCCGAACTCGGATTTGAGTGATTTCGGATGCGTTGGAATCGTGACGGCGAGCTCTGTAGGCCCCGATGGTTGGATTATCCGTGGGGTGATCGGGGCACAGCGGGCGTTGGCCCGATTGCGGTGATCGCGGGGTTTTCGGTCAACCCGTATCCTCGTGATTCTGACGTTCTGTCGGCTCACGTAATCCGTCGGTTTGCTTTAGTCGCTCACCGGCGTCATTTGAATTTCTTGTGAACCGGGTAGTGACGTTCGATCGTCGCTTGTTGACACCGAGCTATGTGCGGGGACCTATTGGCAATTTTCGATGCCTACAATGATCATTGATAGCAGTAGCAACGAGAATTTTGTTCTCGAGATATTGTGAAGCACCTCCAATTACCCATCGAGAAGCATCCACATTCTTACAGGATCAGTTAGATTAAGTTCATGTGCGATATCAAGATTACCGAACAGTGTCGGATTCCTTTCTCCACCGGCAAGTATAAAGACACCATCTTGTGTGATATAGTTGACATGGATGCCTACCACTTACTGCTAGGAAGACATTGGCAGTTTGATCTTGCTGTCATTCATAGAGGCAAAGAGAACATTTACTCCTTTCGAAAAGATAGTAAACAATTTGCACTTACACCCTTATGTAGTGAACCAATCCTAACAGTCACGAAGTCGGAAGGAAATTTTTTCTTTTTGTGCAAGGTTCGGATGTTGATAAACATCATCGTTTAAAATTGTTTGATGAGGCAGATCTGATGATGGGGCATCTACATAGGGAACCATTGCTTAATAAAAGCTACCACAAGTTTAAGATGAAGAATATTACTGATTTGACTGAGTTTCACCAGATCAGGCCGCTCTACCTTCAGCCAAACCCGAGGACAAATTTTGTTCATGGAGGGGAGAATGATGTGGAGACAATAATTGATATTTTTGAAAGAGTTTTAGTTCAATTTAGTTTCTAGCTTTTATGGAATGTCTTTTTTATTTTAGAAAGTCTAATTGTCTTACGAATCTCTTTTTATTTTAGGAAGTCTAATTGTGTTAGGAATATCTTTTTATTTTAGGAATTTTAGTTGTCTTAGGACTGTCTTTGTATTTTAGGAAGTCTAATTGTCTTAGAAAAGATTATTTTAATACTTTTTCTTTGTTTTACACCCTATATAAGGGGATGAACTCTGTATTATTTTCAGATTGATTATTATTAATTTCAGAAGTGTTCTACTCCTAGGATTTCTAGGGTTTGTGTCATTTTGTTTGTATGAGAACGATTAGTTATTTCTTTGATTACGCTTCCGCCACATTAATTTATAATAATATATAATATTTATTTTAGATGAGTGTAAATATGATGCCTGTCGTAGTATTTATTTAACTTTTTTCTCTGAATCATGGTAAGAAATTTTAGTTTGTATTTCTAATAGTAACATCAATAGGGTAATACAATTAGCATAATGCATTCCTAATCGTGTCCCTACTTCATGATATTTGCACCATAGATTTTTTTAGTACAATATGTTTTCAAATTACACCGTAAAATGTGTTTAGGGGTTTGAATTTCAAAAGTTTTAGTCTATTGAGATTTTAAGATACATTTATTCGTTTGAGTCTTTTTATAATAGATTTTTAAATACATGTGATACCAATGTCTCTAAAAAGAAAACTAATTGTCAAATTGATTGTAGCAATTTAAATTATACCAAATCGACTCATTTCTACAACAATTAAGTTTCCAAACACATTTTTAAAATTCTAATTAAATTATAGAGGAACATCTTATGATAACATGTGTTTGAGCAAAGTTGATCCTCGAAAGAAGTTGACATCTTGTGTTCTACTAAATTTCCCATTCTAATCCAAGTGAAGTTCCGATTGAGCTTTTTTTAATGTAATTGTATGAATTTGGCTTAGTAGGTGTTATGGTGAGTGGAAGACAATGTATGAGCTAGTTTATATTTAAGAGATGACAGAGAAGTTATATAAAGGGAAAATAAAAAGGGATGTTTGTTAGTTAATTGGCTTCACAATTTATAAATTGATTCAGATTAAATTTTCAAAGTGCAGACTCTACATATTGTTATTATTATTATTTGATTAACTTTATATTATACTATTGTGTGACTAAATGGGAAGAAATTTATAGTCTTGAGCTAAAATTTTTGACTCACTAACAGCTAGTGGTCAAAAGACCCAAACCGATAAAGAATAAGGTGCACCATTATCTAATTCTACCTTAGGTGGTCCCTACAAAACTCTGGTCTTCCCATGCCTTAAACTTTGATGTCACTTTAATGCAGTAGTTTCAACTTTTTAGAGAGGAGAGCAGGTCGCAAAGCCCCCTGACATGCAATAAAGGTAGCCTAAAAAGTGAACATTGACACGTTAAAATTTTAAATATAGATATAAGCATTTGTACGTAGTATTAGATTATAAAATATTGATAATAATTATATTGTTGACCAAATATTTTGGTGGAGATTAGGAAGTGCATTTAATAAAGAGTTATGGATAATTATTTAAGGATTAATTATAAATAATGGTATAATTATGAATTATCAAATTTAAAAGGGCAAAATAAGAAATCAAAAGTTTTGACATGAGTATTCTCTTTTATAAGTAGTATATATGATATTTTTTTGGAGCTAGGAAAGAAATTTTTTTGTTCTATGCTTACTAGTTTACTAGTGACACATTAGAGCTGATTGTGTTAATATGAGAACTGGAAGATAAAATTTCAGATAAAATTCAGTAAAATAAAACAGCTCATGGGGTTACATGCAATCGGGGTGGACCTAAAAACTTTTGTCACTGAGGCAAGACTATAAGTATAAGAAGTATGTAATATTTTTATCTAAATATTGTGACATGATTACCAAATATGCATATATATTATATGTACAAACAAAATATAGCCAATAGAAGTACCATGCTAGAATTCTTTGCAATTGCTTCCTCTTTATATTCAAACTTTGATAACTCTGAAAATATTCATTTTTTAACACTGTATTAATTCATATTTCGACACCAATTTATTTGTGAGAATATGAAAAGATGAGCTTGGACTTGGTATCAATGAGTGTTTTTGGTGGGAGACAACAGTCTATCTAGAGTCAGGTTAGTAGTAGGCGGCAGTCCCAAAAAATTAGTGTTGGGATGCTGCGACGACCAAAAATTGTTGCAGCAGAGCAAAGACACAATTACAGAAGAGATTGGAGGAGGTTTCAAAAGAATTTGGAAATTATATGATGGTAATTTCAGGATAGAATTATGAAAATTGGATATAATGGTGGGCTTGGCCCATTGAAGTTTTTAATTTCCAAGATTTGAGGGGCTAGGGTCATTGGACTAAACTAGCGTGGAGGCACATGTAAAAAATAAGGACCTAATATTGAATATGTTTGTTTTGGGGGTCAATGGGGGCAATTGACTCTATTGGCCTCATTGTGAATCTGCTATTGTCTAATAACTCTTGAAGTCGAGGAAAATTTAGTCTAATAAAAAAGTTGATGAGGTTTACCATAAATCTCTAAAAATTCATAGGGATTTTTCTGTAACCAACTCTTATATAAAAATAGTGAAATCTCAAAATTTTCGTCCACTCCACTCCTGTCTCCACAATGAGTAAGTTTTCTCTCAGAACCTCCGACACAGTGCTGTTGTAAAACCCCGAAATTTCTATAATGAATATATGTAAATTATTAGTAGTAAATAATTTTGTTATGATAGATAATCATATATATATCAGAGGAATGTGATGAACAGTGTTTGAGAACCTCCACAAGTGTTTCCATGTGAGAGATATCGAGTGAGATGACCAGATCAGTTCATGCCCAGCAACAGCCATTTTTTTGTTGCGCGGTCGACCGTAGCGGTCGACCGTGGCGGTCGACCGGGTCGGTCGATCGCACAGCAGTCAGAGAGTTTTTCTCAGGTTTGGGTTTAAGCGGGTTTTGGGTCGGGTTTGTGAGTTGGTATTTAAACTAATGTGCCCGAGAGAGCCTCTCCCAGACCTGAGATCCAAAACCCTAGCCCCCTTTCTCTCCCCTCTCTAAACCCTAGCTGGATCTGGCGATTTTGGGAAGTTTGAAGGATTTGCAGTGGGATTTTTGCAGATCAGATCGAAGGAGGATCATCTTCAGAGCATTTGTCAGCACCTAAGGCGAGTATCATCTCGCCCAATCCCTCACCCCTATTTTCTATGGGTTTTTTTTTTTTTGATTTTTCATGAGTTTTTGATGAGCCCAAAAGGTATTTTTGTATAAAATGAGTTCTCTATAGTATGGATTACAAGAATCAAGTTTTCAGTTTATAAAAGTTCACCAATGTTCTGTTTAATGAAGATCTAAACCTGAAATTTGCTTAAACATGAGTTAAATCATGATTTACTGTCATTAAAATGTTTTTAAATTGTTTCTCATGTATTTTAGAATTTTGGCAATGTAGATTACATACTTGGGTTGGGTTATTTTTTCTTCTGTATGATTTTAGAGACATTAGAACTCTTGTTATCGTGGTATTTCAAAATTTTTATCTCAGGTTTTGAGTTGACAGAAACCCAGAATTGGGTTTCTGTCCGCTTGGCGGTCGACTGGCGAGGTCGACCGCTAGACTCTCTGTAGGGGCAGAGATCGTCGGCGGTCGACCGGCAGAGATCGTCGGCGGGCGGCCGACCCGGTCGACCGCGACGCTCTGGCGGTCGACCGAGATGCCGCAGCGGTCGACCGAGATGCTCTGGCGGTCGACCGAGATGCCGTAGCGGTCGACCGCCAGGCTCGTATCAGAACGCGGTCGACCGGTGCGGTCGACCGACGCACAGTCTGCTGTTTAAACCCTGTTCTGTATGTCTTGTTCATGTTCGAAGAATTGGCCTGTTATTTGACTGTGGTTTTTGGCCTTATTACGTATCCATACATGACAGATGATCTGAAGGTACAAATTGGGGATATACACGCTGATTTGAGTGTGAATTGATTTAAGTAAATTCCATTTCAGTCCTCGTGTTGGACTATAATCCATTTCAGTCCTCGTGTTGGACATTTTCCACTTGTCCCGTGAGTTTGGAAACTACAGTATATGATTCCCACATCAGACATAGTTCTTAACCCTGCACATAACTTCCTCACAGAAGCCCATGACATGATACTTATGTGGATTTTGATATGACATTCCCGTACGCTATAACATGATATTCATGTAGGCTATGACATAGCACTGCACTTACGTTCTGAGATTAGTTGTATTTCTTTTATTGTTTTCCTGTACTAGAACCTCGAGTTTGGTGGTTAGGGGTTTACAATTTGAGATACAAGGTATATACATGAGGGTTTCCTTGTTTGGATTATTTCGCTCGACGTACCTATTCTCGTGTTGTAAATTTCTAAATACTAACACCCTCTTTAGAAAGATAAATGATTTTTATATCTATTAAGTATTATCTGTATTTTCTTATACAACGAGCCTTGTTCCCTTGGGGTTGGTTGTGATGTTACTCGCTAGCGCTTTGACGCTCATTGTCCCTCCCCATTCCAGGTAACGAGCCAGGAGCCCGGAGAGTCGCAGGTTGAGGGCGACACACTTTAGTGTCCAGTTGCTTACTGCTAGCTATGTTTTATATGGAGCTCCACTTTAGATTTTTGTTAGTCATTTGAGGACTATATCATAGATGTTGCAAAGGCGGTGTGCCTTATTTTCCTTTGCTCAGACTTTTCTGTATTTGAATATTATGAGAACTCCAGTTTATTTATTCAGACATTGACTATGTATTCCCATTTGTTGGATGATGAGATATTAATGTGATCACTATCATCTCTTCAGTTATTCCTTGTATTATCTCCAACTTGCTTTTGTACCTACACCTGTTGTTATCTCTACTAGATAGATGTTAATTGTGATGGTGAAACATGTTATTGCACGGTGTGGTGCAAGGCAGGTTTGACATTCTTGGTTTTACCTTGGACTGTAGCCTTGTGTGAATCCAGGGGCGTTACAGTTGGTATCAGAGCTCTAGTTCCAATATCCTTAGGATCATCCTGTGTCGAGTCGTGGAGCTAGGATAGAGTTTCTTAGGATTCATGTATAGAGTCCGTAAGGATTTCCTAGTATGAGTGAGGACGATATATGCGTATATCTCAAAATTGAGAAATTTTTTTTATGACAACTATTTTATGTTGATTGAAGGTATTTGCGTGAATACTATGTGTTATAAATTCATATTATGATACGTTATATATATATATATATATATATATATATATATATATGTATTTTTGCTATCTCACTTACTGTGAAAATTAAGCTCTCCTTTGATATTATAAATATCGAAAACGAGGATATGGTCGAGGTAAAACTCATACCTAGAGAGCTGGGCATGCAGTGCCGAGCCACAGCAGGCTCCACAGTATTTGATCGACTTCATAGCGGCGTTAGCAGCAAGATCTTACAACAATCGAGGAGCAAGAAGTGTATCCGTTTCCGTCAGCAACACCACTTTCAAGAGATTCACCCCCGGTTGTACCCGTCGTGGAAGTAAAAATGAAATACCAATGAGTACACCACCACCACAATCAGTTGTTGATAAAGCCGCAGAGCAGGAGATTTAACTTTGAAAGGATAAGAATAATATCAGACAGTATGAGCACCAAAATTTCAAGGCACATCAGTTTCAATTGCAACCTATAAAGGAAAGAGTATATGAAAGTTTCTTGAACATCTGCTAAGAACTAAGCAGAAATCAAATATATATTCAGCATTGAGGACCATCGCTGGAGGATAGCAACAACATCCAGATTTTTGACGAGACAGCAATTATCACCTATTTGGGAGGATTTAGGTCATTTCTTCATCAAATAATTAGCGCTAGTCTAAGTGAAGCAGGGAGATATACCCATAGTGAGGGAAGAAATCAAAATCCAGAATAGTGACAATAACAATGGCAAGAGAACCATTGTGGAAAATGATTTTTATCCCAACAACAAGGACAAGATTAGAAAGGAGCAAAATGTGATTAGAGAGCGCCGGAGTAGCGTAGAGATTCGGAGAAAACATGTTACAATCACAACAAGGTCGAACAAATAGCAAAAGACTTGTAGCAGTTCACAACAGGAAGCTAGCATGATAAAGGTCACAATCGGCAATCTCAGAGTCATAATTTCGGCCAATAGTGAGGAAATAGAAGTACTACTTGTTAATCCGAAGATTTAGGGGCCAGCATGCCAGATTTGCATTATCCAGGAGATTTGCACTACCCAGCAAAGTCTATTCAGCTATACCGCATGATCAGGGTACGAGTGGAGTTTTATTCGTGATTTCTTTTTCAGTTCGGATCTAGTTGATTTATGAAATTTGTTTATCTTTTATCCTTCGTACCTTTGTTGATGGGTGTCAGCTTGTGGCATTCCTTAGATTTTCCATTGTCACTGCCTACCCCTCTAGGGGGTGTCCCTTCCATCTGTAGGGGGTGTACCGTCAGTTTAGACGAGTCAGAGTTCATAGTTGATTTTATAGTGTTGCATATATCCGAGTTCGATGTCATTCTTGGTATGGATTGGTTGTCTTCCTACCATATTAGTATTGACTGCTTTGCGAAGACAGTCAGGTTGCGAGCATCCGACGGGTCCGAGATGATTGTAGCCACCTCTCAGGGCAACCGATTTGCGGAGTCATTTCTGGTGTACATCGAGGAGGTGATGCGACGGGATCAGGGTGCTGAGTTATTGGAGACTAGAGTTATCTCGGATTATCAGGATGCCTTTCAAGACATACCTGGGTTACCTCCTGTGAGAGAGGTTGAGTTCTGTATTGAGTTGCAGACAGGCACAGCCCCGATATCCCGCGCACCCTATCGCATGGTACCAGCTGAGATGAGGGAGCTTCAGACCCAGTTGGACGAGTTGCTAGCTCAGGGTTTTATTCGCCGGAGTCATTCTCCATAGGGCGCACCGTTCCTCTTCGTGAAGAAGAAGGATGGTAGTATGAGGCTATGCATAGATTATAGAGAGTTAAACAAGGTCACTATCCGGAATAGGTATCCACTACCTAGTGTTCGCGGGAAAATTTGTTGCTTCTTTCATTGTTGATTCCGTTGTCATCTTAAAATAACAACTTTTTGTGTTACAAAGATCCGGTCTTTTTATAAGATCCGGTTACAAGAAATCAAAGAAAACAAAAAAGATTACAACTTTATTTTCTTGTTTGTCGAACGAATCGCGAGCTCCTGTTTTGCGGTTACTCGCTTTATGGGTTGTTTGCCTGCGCCGGGGTTGTTTGCCATGGACCACCGCGAGATCTAGATCTGGTCGGATCTACG
>BQKN01056714.1:0-27394 GCA_022839385.1 Asparagus kiusianus
CAATGAGTTCGTCAATGAAGAAAGGTTTGATTTTTCCCGCGAACAATCTGGCGACCACAGTGGGAGCCACCGATCTCGCTGCCGAGATCGGAGTGTCGCAGCCGCGGATCTCGATCCCGGTCGTGGAGGAGGTCGAGTATGAATTCGACCAGCAGAAGTACGAGGAGTATGTGTCCTCGTCCGGATCTACCTCCTCCCCCAAGTCCAAGACGTTTCAGAAGTTCTCCTCCAGGAGAAAAGTCCGTTGGTGTGATGAAGTTGAAGCCACCAACGACGACCTCACCCCAATCGACGACGAAGCTGCGTTGAGTGAGGCCCTACCGACCTCAAAGAAGGTCAAATCCACCATTGAAGGCGTGGTGACTCTCTCCAAGAGAGCCCGCCAGAGGCAGCGTCAACGCCTCGCGAAGCAATTCGCTAAGGCCATGGAGTCCGTTGACGGGGTCCGCTATCATGCGGATCTGAAGAACAAACGAGGCAAACAGCCTCAACAGCAAGTGAAGGGTGGTTCCTCCAAACCACCGACAATGGAGTGGGTCCGTGTCAAACGGAATCGCTCGACGCTGGAGGAGCGCATCCGCAAACGGCGCGCGTTATCGGCGCAAGCACGGGCCAAAGCTGAAGAAGCCCGTCGGAAGCTGCAGAAGGAGGTGGTCAAAAAGCCGCCACCAACTCGCAAGGTTTGGAGGCCAAAGTCTGAAGTAATGGTTCAGACCAAGGAGCGACAACCGCAGCCTCCTAAGATTCAACACCCGGCAAATCAATCCAAACAGCCGGTAATTTCTGCAACTGCTCAGGGAGATCCCGCAGGACCATCCCAGAAGAGAAAGTCTGTTTTGGAGCACCTCGGCCCACTTCCAAAGGAACGAGGTAAAGCTCCAGTCCAAGAACGCTTGGGGCCAATGAAGAAGTCCCAAACAATGCAACATGTTGGGGGTCGCTGCAACCCTCAACACTTGGAGAAAATTGTGGCACCCAAGCGCACAACTTTGCACATCGAAGTGCAAGAGCCCGCTGAAGATTCACGCCCACAAAGGCGCGTTTTAAGGCGTGTGACTCTGGATGGTCCGAAGAAGACAATTCATCCTCAGAAGGAAACATTGTCGTCTGATGACGACAACGTTATACCTGAGAGATCGTGCCAACGCACGATAGGTTGCTCCGCCACTCAAACGGACGAGCTGTACTATCGTACCGGGGGTACGAGTAAAACCAGAAAGAGGAGTCCTCGAAGGCTCGAAACGCAATGTCCTTGTTCGAAGCTCATTCGGGCGGTACTCTCTGAGTGCAACTGCGTCAAGGCAGTCCCTGAGAGAGTCTCTGTGTTTGAAAGACTCAGCAATGGAACGTCAAAACCAAGGCATAGGCGTTTCCAACGAAGAAGGAAGATGGTCGAAGATGGTGAGCATTCAAGGGTCACCGCAAATATGACCAGCACAGGAACATCGGCTCAGGATAACCCCGAGGCGGTTCCAGAAATATCCCGACGTGTAACTCGTCTACAATCCGGGGCTATCATTCGCGCGACGTATGGTAGAGTCCGAACAAGAGTACCTTCGGGAGATGAAGAATCAGATGCTGGCTCAGCAGTGGCGTCTGATAACACAGTGTCCAGTGAAGGACAACCCCGCGAGGCGTTTATGATAAACACGGAGCAAGTGGCCAAGATGCTTGAAGATGCCATGGCCAAATAACAGGAGACCTTTAGGTTCGAAATGCAAATGGCTATGCAGAACATGAGAGAGATGCATGACCAACAGCTTCAAGCATTAAGAAACCAACAAGGCGAACCAAGTCATCCTAACCAGAACAACCTGGAAGATGAAGATACAAATGAAGCTCGCAATACCAACAACCCTCCCATCAACCCAGGGGGTGGTAACGAGAATGCTAGCGAAGACACAGGTGAAAGCCTAAAGATCAAAAATCTCGAGAGCAAAATCAATACGTTGATTTCCGCTCAAGAGACAAAAAAGACGGGTATTCCTTGTCCGTACCCAAGAGAGTGGGAATCAATCCCATATCCGGCAAAGTTTAGTCTAATTAACTTTACGCCGTTTAATGGGATGGGTTCACCTACTCAGCATTTGATTTATTTCAAATCGCACTTGGGAGTCATCTCTGGTAATGAGCCTCTGATGGTACGGTCATTCATCGGCACTCTTCGCGGAGCTGCCTTCGATTGGTATCGTCGCCTCAAGCCAGGAAGCATAAACAGCTGGGATGACATGGAGACTAAGTTCCTCGCGAATTTCTTCGACGACGACACCGAAATCTCTATCGGATCGTTGCTCGATGAGAAGCAAAAAGACGGGGAGTTGGTCGACACCTTCGTCAAGAGGTTCCGGAACAAGGCGATGAATTGCCGGGACCCGATCACCGAGGAATTCATCCTCCAGACCTGCCACAACAACCTCTCGCTGGATGTGTTGGAAGCAATGGGCACAGCATCATCCAAGACCTGGAAGGATTTGAAGGTTCGAGGAGAACAAGCTGAGCGTTTTCTTAGGAGAAAGAAGACGGAGAGAGGCCAACCGGCAACAAATCCTCCGAAGCAGAACTTCAACCAGAAAGGGAAAGGTAAAGCTCATGTTAATGCTGTTGATGCTAACCAGACATTTCAATTGCAACCTCAGCAACAGCAGCAGCAGCGAGCGCCACAACAATCGCAGCCGCATTGGCAGCAACGGTCTCAGAAGCAAAAGTCTTCGGAGCTGAGGTTTCCCAAAGTCTACTCCTTCAAAGATGACGAAGTTCCCGGCATATTCAAGTACCTGTTGGAGAACAACAAAATCCAGTTGCCGGCGATCGTGGATCATGAAGGAGCCACTAAGGTGACGGACCTGAAGTACTGCGCATACCACAGAGCGGTCCACCACCCAACGAAGTCTTGCTACCACCTCAAAGACAAGATCCAAGCGTTGATCGATGTAGGAGTCATAACTCCGAAACCGGCCAAGAATGTGGGAGCAAACGCGGTGTCGATTAGTTTTGGATCAGTACCTACAGCTTGGTTTGAGCCGAAGCGTGTCACCAAAGTCGGGATGAAGACGGTGAATGACGACCCGCACGGACAACGCCAAAAGGGACTTGTGCCTCACACAGCCCCAAACGGTGAAATTCTCTGGGTGCACCCCGACCTGATTGAAGATGAACAATGGGCCGGATCGTCATCTAAGAAGAAGTCCAAAGGGAAAGGCAAGTCTTGTTACGGAGTTTCTGCCATCCCAGGAGAAGATGACGAAAGAATCCCCGCTTTCCCACTTTCCGACGAGGAACAGGAGGTCTTTGCGACCCGGAGTGGAAATGAATACCACTTCAAATATCCATCCCCTGGCGATCAATTTGCTGAGCAGGGGGTGACAAAACGAGGACCAGCCAAGACTCTCACAGAGCTGGGGGTGATTACAGTTCCCAAACCGGTTGAAGACGCTCGACGACAGCCGGTTGACAAACAGAAAGAAAAGGGGCCCGAGGAGGTTCAGAATCCGAAGCAGTCTCGTTTCAGTCGTCCGATTGGAAAGGACAAACCGGAGAGTTCAAAAAATCTGCGTGCCTTCGACATCATGGCTCAGCTAGCTAATATTCCAGCGCGGATAACGCTGTACGAGTTGCTCCGATTGTCCAAGGAAACTAGAGAAGCCTTGCAAGAAGCCTTGGCCGATTCGGAGGCATTCCTCACCAGGATCAAACCAGCTCCCAAAGAACTGGAAAGGTTAGCCCAATAGTGTAATGTGACGGCCAAAAATCTTCCCTGCATCACCTTCACCAAAGAGGACATGCAGACGAAGAATTCAAATCATGATCGGCCCTTGTACTTCGTCGGGTACATTGGCTCCAGCGAGGTCAACCGAATCCAAGTGGATCCGGGTTCCGCTGTGAGTATTATGCCACTTCGCCTAATGCACAGCCTTGGCATTCCAGTCAGTAAGTTGGCATCTACGGGCACAGTCATTTACGGATTCAACACCAGCGGGTCAAGACCTTTGGGGAAAATCCGGATAAAGTGCCAGATGGGCGATCTGAAAACGGAGATCACGTGCTACGTGATTGATGCTGAGACATCCTATAACTTACTATTGGGTCGGCCTTGGATCCATAGTAATGTTATAGTTCCCTCCACTCTACATCAGTGCTTGAAATATGTCGACAATGATGGAAGAGTTAGGACGGTGGTCGCGGATAAGCAACCATTCAAAGGGTACGAGAACTACTTCACAGATTCTCTCCTTTATGGTAACGAATCCGATACGGAACCATCGATCCAGGGCACGGACAGCGGAGAAGAAGCTGATTCCGAGGCCGGATTCGATTACAATGGTGGTTTTGTTTTGAATGACATTGTACCCTTTGTAATCAATCTCGACGACGAACAGTCGTCAGATGGCGGTTGTAACTGGCAACTTACCGATATTGAAATAAATCGTGATTTAGAGTATTCCTTGTCTCTTGATGATGTGATAAAGGGATTGTACGATAATCCCAATTTATGTATGCCGCTCCGATCATCTTATGTAACGAAGAAACGCCTCCAACATTCCTTCGGAACAACTCGGATTATTCCGGCCAAAACAGGAGGACAAAAAGAAGTGATTTATGGTAAAGGAGAAAATCTTCCATTTCCAGATCATTTCCTAAGAGAAGATGAAGATGATGACAAATCTGGTCTGCACTTATCTAAGTATAGTCCGGAAGCACGCGTGCTCATGGAAAAACAAGGGTACGACTTTACACTCGGAGAAGGTTTATACTTCGATCGAGGTTCCTGTATCCCAGTCAAAGCGGCATATATCCCAAAAGGGAAACCGGATAATTATTACCGTCACAAGAGAGGCCTAGGCTATGTCTCATCAGATGACGAATGTGGTTGGCAAATCATAGATCAAATTGCCAACAAAGCCAAAGATGAGTATTTGTCAGATTCTTCAGCTGAGGATTCCGACACAAGTTTGGGAGAAATGTTCAAAACCTTAATGTCGAACATGACTACAGCTGATCCATCTACAATGGAGGACGACGATCAAATGCAAACGTGGGAGGACCCATGGGTTCATCACCTGAACATGCAATATGGTGATAGGTTCGAACAATGAGAGCCACCCACCGAAGACGAAGTAGTCCAAATTAATATGGGCGATGAGGCCAATCCAAAGCTCATATTCATCAGCGGTAGTCTTCCCCCAGATGAAAAGGAAAAATTAATTGCCTTGATCAGAGAGTATATTGATGTCTTCGCCTGGAACTATGAAGACATGCCAGGGCTTGACCCCAATGTGGCAATGCACCGCCTCGACATCAAGCCGGATGCCAAACCTGTCAAGCAACAGCAAAGACGGTTTCGTCCGCAGATTATGGAAGCCATCGAGGCAGAAGTTAAGAAGTTGATCGACTCAGGATTTATCCGAGAGGAACAACATCCAGACTGGTTAGCCAACATCGTTCCTGTCATGAAGAAGAACGGCAAAATCAGGATTTGCATCGACTTCAGGAATTTGAATGAAGCATGTCCAAAAGATGATTTTCCTCTCCCGATCACGGATGTCATTATTGACAATACATGCGGATTCGAGAGAATGTCCTTCATGGACGGCTTTTCGGGGTATAATCAAATCAAGATGTACCCGGATGACGAGAAGCATACAGCATTCAGAACGCCCCTCGGTGTCTTCTGCTACACGGTGATGCCGTTCGGTCTGAAGAATGCAGGTGCTACATACCAACGAGCGATGACTAAGATTTTCCAGAAACATCTCAGGAAAACGGTGGAATGCTACGTTGATGATTTGGTGGTAAAGAGCCGCAACAAAGAAGATCACATCAAGGACTTGAGAACGATGTTTGATCTTATGCGGAGTCATCAATTGAAGATGAATCCCACAAAATCCTTCCTCGGAATGTCCAGCGGAAAATTCCTTGGATTTGTCGTCACCACGAAAGGTATACACATCGACCCAGACAAGGTAAAGGCGATAAATGAATTGCAACCCCCGAGGAATCTAAGAGAACTCAGAGGATTGCAAGGGCGTTTAGCTTACATCCGGAGGTTCATCTCAAATCTATCTGGGAAGTGCCAACCATTTTCTAAGCTAAACAAGAAGGGCGTGTCATTTATTTGGGACGACGCCTGCCAAAAAGCATTCGAAGATATCAAGGCATATCTGATGAATCCCCTTGTTCTTGTTGCACCAAAATCAGGTAAACCGTTCTTGATTTACATCAAGGCGATAAACCATTCGGTCAGTGCTTTGTTAGCACAAGATGATGATAATGGTCACGAACAGGCAGTCTATTATCTAAGTCGGACCTTGATAGGCGCCGAGTCTCGATACCCGATGATCGAGAAAGAATGTCTCGCATTGGTGTTCGCGGTACAGAAGATGCGACATTACTTGGTTGGCCAGACGATTTACGTCATCGCTAATGTTAATCCAGTACGGGTATTCATGACTCAACCGGGTTCGATGAATTGGCGGTTAGCAAAGTGGGCCCTTCTCTTGTCCCAATATGATTTGCACTTCAAACAGCAGAGGTCAGTCAAAGGACAAGCAATTTGTGATCTTCTGGCGGCAAGTCCGATAACAGATACAGTTGAAGTGTATGATGACTTGCCAGACGAAACCCACGAGGTTAATACCACGTCACACCAATAAGTATGGCAGTTATACTTTGATGGTGCTTCGAGAGCAGTTAATAAGGCAGTAACCCCTGGATGTCCTAAAGTCACCTCCGGAGTTGGAGTGGTCTTAGTTTCCCCAGGGAAACACGTGATGCCTCGAGCTTATTCACTGACGAGTCCGTGCTCGAACAACGTAGCCGAATACAACGCGCTCATCATTGGACTCAGTTTCGCCAAGGAGCTGGGGGTTGAGTATCTCGAAGCTTTTGGGGACTCTCAATTAATAGTCAACCAAGTTCGTGGAGAGTATGAAGTCAGGAACCCAGATTTGATTCCATACCACCAGGAGGCCATCAGAATGGCAGATTCTTTTGAAGAATTTTACATCGAATATATCCCGTGTCTCCAGAACGCTTATGCGGATGCACTGGCAGCACTGGCAGTATCACTCGCGCAACCGCCCGAAACTGAACTGCTAGTCACGGTGAGATCACACCAACTCTGCATACCCATATACGATATGGAGGTTGAAGAGGAGGATGATAGAAATGGAAAAGCCAAAGAGGTGAACTCAACCCAAATCGGGTCTGAGTCCCGAGATTGGCGTTTTCCCATTATTGATTACGTCCAATACGGCATTTTACCAGAGGACGCAAAAGAAAAAGAATCTATTCGCCGGAGAGCTCCGCGGTTCTTTTACAATACCGAGACCCGTACGCTATATCGCCGGGGGTATGATGATTTGCTTCTCCGATGCCTTTCGAACGAAGAAGCAAAAGAAGTTCTTAAGGAAGCACATGAAGGAGAATGCGGTGCGCATCAGCCTGGTCCCAAGCTGTATGATCGAATCAGAAGAATGGGATATTTCTGGCCAATAATGGTTCGTGACGCGATCGAGTACGCCCGAGAATGTCATGCTTGTCAAGTGCATGCAAATTATATGCACCAACCTCCGGAGCGATTACACACATCAACCACGTCTTGGCCATTCGAGACATGGGGTATGGATATTGTCGGTCCTATCTTTCCTCCTTCAGTCAAAGGTGATCGATTTATTCTCGCTATCACCGACTACTTTTCAAAGTGGGCTGAAGCCATTCCGCTTAAAGAAGTGAAGACGAACAATGTCATCAACTTCATCAAACATCACGTCATATACCGACACGGCGTGCCAAGGCGGATCATTCATGACAACGGTTCACAATTCATAAGCAACGCCTTCATCAGGTTTTGTGACAAGTTCAAGATTCAAGATGTTTCGTCAACAGCTTATTATCCTGCTACGAACGGATTAGCTGAGGCATTCAACAAGACGATCATCAAGATCCTGTCAAAGCTTGTGAAGACCAATAAGCGAGATTGGGACGATAAACTCGGCGAAGCGCTATGGGCTTATCGCACCACCATACGCACACCCACGGGAGCCACCCCGTATTCTCTGGTATACGGATGCGAGGCTGTGCTACCGTTAGAGATTCAAATTCCTTCCCTTCGGATCGCTCTCGCAACGAAGATGACGACCGAAGAACATCACCAAAAACGTCTTGAGGAACTCGAAAGGCTGGACGAAAAGCGCTTGGAAGCTCAACAACACATCGAATTCTACCAGGCTAGGATATCCAGGGCTTTTGACAAAAGGGTCCGCCAAAGAAGCTTCAAGGAAGGAGATCTGGTCCTCGCTACTCGCCGACCAATAATCCTCACCTCTAAGAAGAAAGGTAAATTCGAACCTAAGTGGGAAGGACCGTTTGTAATAGACACAGTCTATTCAAACGGCGCTTACCGCTTAATTTCTCTAGAGGGCATCAGGCAATTAATGCTAATAAATAGGAAGTTTTTGAAGAAGTACTATCCCTAGTACGTTCAAGACAACCCATTTATCGGGAAACTCCTTGAAGAATATTACACTTAATAGTCTAAAGGATAACCCAAGTTCACACCACCAAAATCCCTCACTGATCAATTTCAATTGACAGTGAGTCCACCAAAAAGGTCCACTCTCAATTCGGAGTCCCCTTTCGATAAACGAAAGAACTCTCTTTCTTTTCTCTTTGGTTCAACCCTTTCATGGTTATAACCGAAGCTGAAATTTCACTTCGATAAACGAAGAACTCTTCTTTCGATCAGATAACCAATCCTATAAAAGGTAAGCTTATCTAGATCTTCCGGATTCTCGGAGTGGAGATCCCACTTCTAGTTTCCTTCTTGCACTAGAAATAGAATATAAAATTCTTCCCTTCCAGAAACAAGGAATAGAATATAAAATTCTTCCTTCCTTGTTCAGGGAATAGAATATAAAATTCTTCCTTCCCACACCAACTCCTTTTCCAAAATTTATAAAATTAGGATTCATCCTAGGAAGTTTATCCCGAATCCTAAGCAGGGATAAGTCTGCGCCTAACACGCGCTGCCGGTTTAGTCTTTCTCCGTAGAAGAAGATACCAGAGTTCGATTCTGGGGTATTTTATCCTGAAACCTAAGCAAGGATAAGTCCGCGCCTAACACGCGCTGCCGGTTAGTTCTTAACCGTTAAAAAGAACACTCGCCCACATATTCAACATTGTGGCAGGTTGTTATTAATAACACCGAAAACCATGCCTCACACGCATGGGGAATGTTATCCTGAATCCTAAGAAAGAATATGTCGACGCCTAACACGCGTCGCCGGTTTGATCTTTATCCGTAGAAAAGGATACCAAAGCCTGGCTCTGGGGATCTTTATCCCAAAGCCTAAGTAGGGATAAGCCAACGTCTAAAACACGTTGTTGGGTAGCCTATTCCCATAACAATGGTAAAGTCTACATATTCAAAGTTGTAGCACAAAGTCTAAGGGAGTTCATTCCTTTAGCGCAACGTCACATGCGGAACGGATTAAAACAATCCGCATGTAAGCCCGACTCAAACGGTAGTCGGTAAGAGCACATCAAATCTGTTGAAGGCTGAGGATTTGCCAAAAATCCTAAGTCAACGTATCATACACGTTGCCGTTTAGTCTTTTCACAGGAGAAAGACGAAGTCTACGTATTCAATGTCGTAGCACTAAAAGAGTTAACTCTTTTAGCTTAACGTCACGTGTGGAACGGATTTAGACAATCCGCATGCTAGCCCGACTCAAACGGTAGTCGGTAAAGGCTAATCAAATCCGTTGAAGGCTGGGGGTTAGCCAAAAATCCTAAAGTCAACACCTAACACGTGTCGCCGGGTAGCCTATTCCCGTAACAATGGCGAAGTCTATGTATTCGACATCATAGCACGAAGTCTCGGAGAATTCAATCTCTGAGCGCAACGTTACATGCGAGCGGATTTAAACAATTCGCATGCTAGCCCGACTCAAACGGTAGTCGGTAAAGGCTCATCAAACCCGTTGATGGCTGAGGGTTTGCCAAAAATCCTATGAGTATTGTGGTCAATCATTTCAAACGGAATGACGAATCATAATAAAGATGAAAATAAAAGCAGGCTTCACTAAAAGAGTCAAGAGTCAAAACACTCAGCAAACAAAATCACACATCAAGCTCGTGGCTAAAAATCTGCTGACTGAACTTAGACAGCTTATCATCATAAGCTTGGCTAAGCTCAGCTCTAATGGACTCCTCAGTGGCGGTCGAAGTCTTCGTAGCAGTCTCCTCTGTCTCGACCAGCTTCTGCTTCAAGGACTTCAACTCATCAGACAAAGCCGTGCAGGTCTGCTGGTCCTGTGCCTTCGTCATCTGAAGAACATCAAAAGTCTCCTCCTTTTCACGGAGTGCTCTTCTGAGCTGGTCTATCTCGGTCGCACAGGAAGTTAGAGAAAGGTCAAGCTCGGCAAGTGAAGATAATCTAGTAGCAAGACCAGTCTCAACTCGATCCACTCGGTCTCGCTGCATCCGAACCTCAAGACTAGCAAGAACCTGAGTCTCGTGCAGTGACTGTAAACGGGTCTCCAGCTCAGCAGCGATAAATGAAGAGACACCGGTATCTCGAAGCTCACGAAACATCTGGAGCTCATGCTCTAAGCAGTCAAGATCGTCAACTATAGCCTTCGCCAAGTCTGGATATCCTACTTCCCTTATCAAGTTGATTCGGGAATCAAGGAGAGGTTTAAACTGGTGAAGTGAAAGTCCGCCGTGGAAGAGCTTGCCGATCATAGCATTCACAAAGGAGAAGAAGGAGCGAACTTCTATGCAGATGACGACCTTGTCAGGATCGTCGTCAGATAACAACTCCTTCACTAAGACATGAAGACGAGAAGAACGCCCTACACAAAAAAAGGGAGAAGTCCGTCAAAAGTCTTAATAAGAAAAAGGAATAGCACTCTTCAATGAGTTGACTTATACCTTCTTCCCCTTGAGCCGCTGGGGGTAGTGGAGGTGTAACGGCTGTAGGTGCATCAACTGGTATAGTTGGTCTCACAGCCGGCTCAACGGGGTCTTTCTCAACAAAAGCTCCTGCCAGATTCAAAACAGAATTCGCAGAGGCGTTATATTATAGTTGCATTAGTCAAGATTGGCTAGTCCTATAATCAACTCAGAAAGAGGCACATACCTTCAAAGGAACCATCCTCGGGATTCTCAGCGAAGGCGGGCTCAGAAAACATATCCCCAGGTAACTGGTCATCGATCTGAGGAGAGCTATATATGTAGTGCATCATAGGAGTGTCCGCAAACAAGCTTCCCTCGTCAAAATCATCAATGGAGAAATCTGACATAAAAGAATATAAGTGCCAAAGAAGAATGAAGAGACTACAACTGATGGAAATGAGTTACCTCTCACGGGTGCATCAGCCTCTTCATTTACAGGATTCGCCTCCTGCAAATTATCTAAAGAAGCAAGAAGTAGAGGACAGTTAGAGGATACACAAATTCATTTGTGTATTATCTAAAGAAATACAGTGTCAGTGTTAGATGTACCTGGATTCACGGAATCGGGTCCTACATTGATCTCCTCTCTAATGTCAGCAACTCCTGTAGGCCTCTCTACATGAGGTAGTGGGTCAGACTCATCGGGAGATACGGGAATGGGATCGGGACTCATCTCATTCTCTCCACGCACTCCTATATAGAGATAGAAGAGCATGAGTCAATGTTCCGAATAACCAAGAGGATGGTTCACAGGATGGATATTACCTCCGTCACTGGCAGGATCATCGCCAGCCAGGTCCATATCAGAAGCTCGGGAAGCTGCACGCGGCTTACGGGCTAATCTCTTCCGCCTAGCAATGGGGATCGAAGGTCTCACCTGGGGAGGAGGACGGAACTCTTCATCCTGATCAACTGTGGTCCCTGAAACATCAAACCATAGTCAGTTTCAATACTTCTGGAAGATAGAAGGAAAAGATAAATTGCAAACCTCGCTCGGAAAAGTCATCGTAATCTTCGGGATCCCCGCCTGAAGCCTCGTCTGTGGAATGGAATGTCCTCTGGCCCTCTTCATCAATCCGGCGAGCCTTGTTCCGCGTCCTCTGTGCCTGAGCGTTCTCCCGAATCCTAAGGGAATCAAGCTGAGAAGCCTCCTCAGCCTCTATCTCTGCAATCGGCTTCACGGGGACAGTCTTGTTAGCTTCTAGTAACCACTTGCAGCTCAAGAAAGTGAGGTTCAACTGCCGATCAATACTCGGAAGACTGAACTTAGCACCAGTACAGCCAGTCACGGTCCACAACCATGCACGGAGACCGTCTACCAAACCACTATGGGTCCGAAACTGCTGACGAGGATTCCCGATGTAGAGTTGATCATAGCCAAACTGGCGAGCGAATCGGCAGGGTAGATATGGCTCTATGAAGCACTGATCCCTCACCCGAAAAGTCAGATAGCCAGGTCTAATGTTCACCAGCCAATTGAAGCAGCCAATGTCTAAGTGAGTCCGATACTCTCTCGGCCTCTCATCATCTATCAAGCACTCGCCGTGGCGGAGAACTGCAGAAAACAAGTGGAGAATGCCCAACACTTGTGGACTTGCAGCTGCTGTCTGACATCAGAAAATCCGCGGCCCTCCCACCTGCCATTCTCAAGCAACTGTAGCAGGGGAACAGAGTGGTCTGTGGCATTCGGCACCGACATCATATCCGAGCGGTGGAGGACGAACCAGGCCATCAGATAAGCGTACGGAAGCTCCGTCTTAACTGTGGGAATCTGACCCGGCAAGTCACTTTCCTTTCGTGTAAAGGCATCAGAAAGCTGTCGAAGTCCTCGATGAATGTCGGCCACCATTACCGGAAGAAGTGAAAGCTCTTTCTTATAAGCGAGCTGAACGGCTGGGTAGAGCACCTCCAAGGGTAAGGCGTCGCCAGACTGATATGGAACCACGCACTTCTTCAACCAAATAGCGAGATAACCAGCAAGAAGAGTCATCGGTCGAATCGGTGCGGTCGCATGCCATAAGAAGGATCTGAACCTGGTACCTGTGGGAAAACCACCCTCAAGGCTGCTAGTGGTATAGGAACGAGCGTCAATCTTCTTCAACAAACTGTTCACTTCTGAGGGAGTAAGCGGGGCCAACTCACAAATAGCCTCGCCAGAACTGCTCTCCAGGTTCTTGAACAAATAGTTCGCAAACTGCTTCAGACTCACAGATGCCTTGGTCCTCTTTGCTAAAGGCTCAGACTGTGCCAAAGCAATGTGATAATGACAAGTGAGATCCCATAGAGTCTCATGGCGATCAGGCATGCGATCCTTCAATTAGCTCAACTCATGATTAGAGGGAAAGTACTCCTGATATAGCATCTGTCCCATGGGCAAGCCAGAAATCCTGTGCATCTCGTGAAGAGCCAAGCCCAACTCCCCCTGCCGGGTCAGAAAAGTGTTCGAGTCTGGATTATATAGCTCGAACAAAGCGCAGAAGTGCCTCGCGCTGACCGACAAGCCGTACATGGTGGCACGGACGGCTGCATACAAACCGCAAGCGTGCAACTCCTCACTCCATCAGCTCAAAACATACGTCGTCATGCGACTCCACCAAGACTTGTCCAAAGAATGGACCCAACCATAAATCCTGTGACGAGTCGCAGGCATCTCCCGTCCTAGGGCAGCAAGACGGTTCCTCAAAGTAGAAGCGGTGGCGAGGAGCTCGTTACGCGGCGGCGCATCTAGTCCCACTACTCCGGGATGCAGTCCAGTGATATGACTTCTGCTCGAGCCAGGAACTGCCTGATGAGTGACGTAGCCGCAATGGACGCTCTCATGATCCTCAGTCAAACGCCACGACATCTCCCGCGTCACGGCCTGACGCCTGAGCTCAGTCAACGAGCGATGTCGAGGAAGCTCCGGCAAGTATATGAAGCCATTGCCGGTCTTGTGAAGCCACTGTTCAGCATCAATAAATACGGCTTCTGGGTCATCGACAGAATCACCAAACAAGAAATCACTCTTCCGAAGAGGCTGAGTAGAGCTAGCATCCTTCACAAAAGGCGCATCTGTAATCAGCTGGCGAATAGTTCGATGCCCACCTTCCCTCACCACCTGGGCAACCTCAGTCGATGTACCCGAAGCAAATTGAGGAGCAACTGGAATAGGGGAAGGATCGTCGGAGATCGAGTAATACTCGCCACGACGCCCATATACTGCATGGGATGAGAACGAGCCAGAAGGGTATCCCACTACAAAATAAACAGTTAAACACTGGTTAGTCTCAGTTATAAAAGGAAATTGAACTCATCTTAGCTAAGATAGAGTCATTGCCTTATAAAGGGTGAGACGATTTGGCCACATTGTGCAATCACAACACAGGGTATGTCGACAACATATCCCTGCCTTATAAAGCGCAATGTAGCGTCAAATCCCCCCCTTTAATTTTGAGATATGGTTTTGACCAAGCAAAACATATCTTTGAAGCGTCGATCCTCACCAAGGAGAATCAAGGCTCTTCCCGATTGCCTCACCAAGGAGAACAACGTGGGGTAAAATGGACCAATTTGCAAATTTTCAAGAAAAGAGGGGTTAATTTGCAAAATTCCCAAATATGCCAAAAGCGTCGATCCTCACCAAGGAGAATCAAGGCTCTTCCCGATTGCCTCACCAAGGAGAATAACGTGGGGTAAAAAGGACCAAATTGCAAATTTCCAAGAAAATAGGGACTAATTTGTAAATTTCCCAATACTGCCAAAAATAGCTCACCAGCATAGGAAGGAGGCGCGCCATCAGCCGACATGGCAGGGGAACGACCTCTCGAAGCACACGACATGACGAACTACAAAATAAATTAAGAGGTCAGATCTAAAAAAAAGATCACTTTTTTATCAGATCTACCCCCCCTGAAAGATTAGCTCGAGGCGTCAAATCACACCCTCAACCCTCACATATGATCCCACAAATGCATAAACTAAATTAAGCATGAAAAAGATCAAAATTATGGAGGATTTACCTGAAGAAAGGCTCGAGATCCAACAAAGATGAGACCTTTTAGGAAATTTTCACCACGTGCTCGAGGGGCCTGAGAGGAATTTTAAAAAATGGTTTTTCGAGGGATTTTTCAGTCCAAGATCAAAAGGAAGCCTAGATCTGGGACAACTATCAAAGTTTCAAGGAGAAAAGACGCTCGAGGGAAAAGAAATTCAAAAAAGAGGGGACAAGGGGGGCCGGCCCTAGAGAGAGGAAGGAAAAAGAGCAAAAGAAAGAAAAATGGACCCCTTTTATAATGAGGACCAAGTTGAACCGGACCGGACCAAGTTGAACCGAACCGGACCAGTCCAAATCAGTTCAAAAGAGACTGAATTAAGCGTCGAAACGACTTTAAATCAACTGAGGGTCCCATCCTTGGTTTATTCCTGTCTCTCCCACACATTCGGAAGGAGCGGAAGAATTTTTGAGCCGAATTACTGCCTTTTTTTGGCTCATTTTCAAGCCGGTTCAGCTCATTTTGGGCACGGAAATACTCCAATAAGGTATACGAGTATAAACTATTTCCTATTTTTTGTTAAGAAGTTCCTGAAGAATATTTTTCTAAAATATTCTTAAGGATAACTCAATAACACGACGCCGGACAACGCGTCGCAAATAAAGACTCAACGTCAACAATCGAGGGTTAGTTGTACGTCGAACCAACAAACACGAGCTAAAAGATTTAAAAATCAGGAATCGACTTCAAGTTCAAATTCCGACAACGGTCAGACAATAAATGCAGCACCGGAATCCTTACAGACATTCGACAAAGCACCGAATAGCCTGAAGGAGTGAAGGAATACAGAACGAAGGTCATTCCAAGTCCCGTTACACCGACGAAGGGTAGGGGCAATCATATCCAAAGCATTCCAGACTCTTCTATAAAAGAATGGGGCTGAAACACTTTGGAGGGGGTATCTGTAGGCGTATAAAATTGCCTATAGGTCCCTTAGCATGGCTCGGCACGATGATTCGACAAATCAACGGACGTTCGAGCGACGAGGCGATGAGGCACGTAAGCAACGGAATACTTTCGCTTGTGGAACCAATCCAACAGTTCAGAAAGTTAACGAGTCGTCCAACAACAAAACGGACTTGAACTCAAACACCAAGGCGGATTTACTGCCAAATGAAGATTCGGGCTATCAAATCAAGACCCGAACAAATCAAACGAACAACCGAATCACGGACATAACCGAAAGACGGGAAAACGACAAAACGGAACACACCCGGGGGACTCGGCCCAAACCGAACCAACCCGGGGTGGCTCGGCCCAAGCCGAGCCACCCCAGGGTGGCTCGGTGGCCGAGCCACCCTGAGGTGGCCCGACTCCCCCCCCTCTCTCTTGTGCACAAATGCACAGTTCAGAGAGGCTATAAATAGGGGGGGTTGTTCATTTGAGAGGACTTTTTTCTGAACTTCTGAAGAGCCGAAACTCTGCCGGATTGTCACCTCAACTCGGATTTGTGAAGGCTTGGAGACTTGGACCCTTGGATTTGGTTCTTGGCGAGCACCCGCAACAAACACGGCAGAGTTTCGAAGAGGCTAATCCTCAGATCTACGTTGTTCTACTCCGGATCTAAGCTTGGTTCTTAGATCCCGAGATTCGAGCGGTCGTTTCCTTGGTGAAACGATCCCTCCCGGCTATTATCTCCTTGGTGGGATAATACCCGTTATACCACGTAGATCTGTTTGGATCGAGATTGCACGGTGGTCCACGGTAATCAACCCCAGCACAGGCAAACAACCCACAAAGCGAGTGACCGCAGAACAGGAGCTCGCGATCTGTTCGTTAAATAAGGAAAGTTGTAATTTTTCTTTGTTTGTTTTGAATTTCGTTGTAACCGGCTCTTATAAAAAGACCGGATCTTTGTAAACGCAAAAAGTTGTTAACATTGAGTGCAATGAGTTCGTCAATGAAGAAAGGTTTGATTTTTCCCGCGAACAATTACAGAGTCCCAATCATCAAGCTCTTTTATTGAACATGAGTGCTCCGCTTATATGATGGGAAACCATGAAGATCTCACAAAGAGACTTGATGAGCAGGAGGCTATGATCAAATCTCAGCAGGAGGCCATCAATGAACTCTTGGCCCTGATGAATCAAATCGTCGCAGACAAGTCCAAATCTCAGAAGACAGATTCACCACCCAGGCAAGAATCTTCCCAAAGAGGAAGAACATCTTCATCCGGACTTCACACAAGCAAAGGAAGGGAAAAGTGGTTGATGACACGGTTTCTGACCAAGAAGCCCACAACCTAGAATCTTCCTCTGATGAAGGAAGAGAGACGGAGAACGAGCAGAATCTCCAGTCTGCCAAAATGGAAGAATTGGAAGCCCGCCTCAATGCCATTTCCAACAGGAGCGAGCTCCAAGAAGAGGGAGTTGTCAGACCCTATCCTGCCGAATGGGATGCAGCCCCTTATCCTCCAAAATTCGAGGTCCCGACGCTACAAACTTTTGACGGCACGGGATCACCGAACCAACATATCTATCATTTCAAGTCACAGACTGGGAATGTGATATCAAACGATGCCATACTAGCTCGGTTGTTCATTGGCACCCTCAAGGGAGTTGCCTTTGAATGGTTCAGGAAACTGCCTACGGGATGCATCCAAAAGTGGACGGATCTAGAGAGACTCTTCCTATCAAGATTCTTTGAAGAGGATACAGAAGTCTCCATCCATACTCTTCTCGCCACTAAGCAGAAGAAGAGAGAGTCTATCAAAGCCTTTGTCAAAAGGTTCCGAACCATGGTTCTTCGATGCCCAACAGGTATAACACAGTCTACCTTAGTGGAGACCTGTCGACACAACCTGCAGACCAACATCCTAGCTAGAATAGGAGTTGCAGAATGCCGTTCCTGGAGATAACTAATCTCTCAAGGCGAACAGGCTCAAAAGATTATTGCCCGGATCAAAGCTGAAGAACAAAGTAGGCAGGATCAGCCCGAGCAATCAGACCAAGCCCAATTTTCTCCTGAGCAATTGGACCAAGCCCAATCTTCCCAGTCAAAACCGGAAGATACTACGGCCACTGAAGCAAATCCTCTTCAGTAGGATGACAGGTCCAACAACTATCACGTTAACAATTACCTCTGATAGTCAAACTCATTGGATAATGGCCCACTAGGCGATATGCCATGTCTACCCTTTTTCCCCTGCACTTGTTCAAGACTGGGGGTTAGTTTATTTGTAGTTCATTCGATTATGAGCAATAATTTTTCTGAGTTGTCATGTTCAATAGAACACCTCTGTCAACCATGAAATCCACCAAAACTATCATGTTAATGATCACCTCTGATAGTCCATTCCTCCAAATTTCCCCCACCAATCCTCTTCAAGTAGGATGGCGGGTCTACAAAAAAACTATCACGTTAACCGTCACCTCTGATAGTTCATCAACTCACCAATCTTCTTCAATAGGATGGTGGATCCACCAAAAATATCACGTTAACTGTCACCTCTGATAGTTTCCTCACCAATCCTCTTCAAGTAGGATGGAGGGTCCACCAAAACTATCACGTTAACCGTCACCTCTGATAGTCCTTTTCCTCTAAATTCCCCCACCAATCCTCTTCAAGTAGGATGGCGGGTCCACCAAAACTATCACGTTAACCATCACCTCTGATAGTCATTTTCCTCCAAATTCCCCCACCAATCCTCTTGAAGTAGGATGACGGGTCCACAAAACTATCACGTTAACAGTTACCTCTGATAGTAAAACTCATCAGATAATGGCCTACCAGGTGATGTGCCTCTATTCCGACCTCATGGATAGTGCCACACTAGGTGATGTGCCTTGTCTACCTCTTTTTATTCCTCTGCTAAGTCTTAATCAAGATTGGGGGTTGGTTACTTGGAATCCATCGGATTAAGAGTAACGAATCTTTCACTTCGTCAAGTTAACATTATACTTCTGATGATCATCACCCCACAGAGTATGAATGCAGCTTGCATCACTCTTAATTTGTCACGTTAATAATACACCTCTGACAATCCACTTATCAATCCTTATCAATAGGATGATAGGTCCTCGAAATTGCTCAAATCGCAATCTTCCCTAGCAAGACACTAAGTCTTCAAAATTTGTTCAAATCACAGGTGTCAGAACTCATCGTTCCTGATGATAAACTCACCTAGCAAGCCTCCCCAGCGAGACGCTAATTCCCTAAATCTTGTGCAAGTCATAAGTACACATTCTCTTGTCACGTTAACATCACACCTCTGACAAAATCCACTTATCAATCCTCGTCAATAGGATGATAAGTCCACAAAGTTGCTCCGATCGCAACATTCTCTTGTCACGTTAACATCATACCTCTGACAAATGCACTTATCAATCCTCGTCAATAGGATGATAAGTCCACAAAGTTGTTCCAATCGCAACACATTCCTGTCATGTTAATATCACACCTCTGACAAATTCACTTATCAATCCTCTTTAATAGGATGATAAGTCCACAAAGTTGCTCCGATCGCAACACATTCTCTTGTCACGTTAACATCATACCTCTGACAAATCCACTTATCAATCCTCGTCAATAGGATGATAAGTCCACAAAGTTGCTCCGAGCACAACATTCTCCTGTCACGTTAATATCACGCCTCTGACAAAATCCACTTATCAATCCTCTTCAATAGGATGATAAGTCCACAAAGTTGCTCCGATCGCAACAAATTCCTGTCACGTTAGTACCACACCTCTGACAATCAACTTATCGACTCTCCTCAATAGAGCGATAGGTCCACAAACCCGTCAAGTTAACATCACACCTCTGACGACAAAATCAACTTATCGACTCTCTTCAATAGAGCGATAGGTCCACAAACCTGTTAAGTTAACATCACACTTCTGACGCTTTTAACTTTCTTTCAGTGCTTCAAGTAACACAGGAAGAAAACAGCGACAAAGCCTACGTATTCAATATCGTAGCACCAAAATCCATGCCTTACCCGCATGGGGGACTTTATCTCGATCCCTAATTAGAGATAAGTCTACGCCTAACACGTGTTTCCGGTTAGTCTTTTACCGTGAAAAGGATATCAAAATCCATGCCTCACACGCATGGGGGACTTTATCTCGATCCCTAAATAGAGATAAGCCTACGCCTAACACGCGTCGTCGGTTAGTCTTTTTTCGTAAAAATGACGAAGTCTATGTATTCAAAATCATAGCATCAAGTCTAAGAGGGTTCATTCTCTTAGCACAACGTTACATGTGGAACGGACTTAGACAATCCACATGCTAGCCCGACTCAAACGGTAGTCGGTAAAGGCTTATCAAATCCGTTGATGGCTGAGGGTTTGCCAAAAATCCTATGCACGTTTGCAGGCCCATCAGCTTAATGGATGTGAGCCGAGACTTAAAACAGATGAGCCAAAGACAAGTCTCAAAGGCTTAGTCAAAATGCACGGAAGGCACTTCCATGTCTTAAGTCAAAACGTTGGGGTCAGACCCACGATGCAAAAACCGAACGTCGAGGTCACACCCGTGTTCCAAATTCAACATGCAAGGGTGAGACCCGCATCTCAAGTTCAAAATGCAAGGTCTACCCCCACATTCCAGAAGCAGGATTATGGCGCATACCTTCACACAGGTTCTATGTGGTAAATCCCTTCAACCAAGATGCCTTTGAAGCGGGTGCAGAGAACCAATCCTTTGTGACAAGGAATCAACAGCGCCAAGATTAAATCAGAGTTAAAATCCAAAGTATTTCGAAAATTCGTCCCAGCCAACCGCGAACTTTCGAAAACTTTGGAGGGGGTTCTGTAGGCTGTCTAAAAATCACAATAGATAGCTGATTCCCCATCAAATACCGATGATGGAAGTTACAATCTGACGACTTCCAGAAGGCTACAATTTGAAGACTTTCACGTGGATCACTGAAGGTTACAATCTGACGACCTTCACGACAACTGATGAAAGCTCTAATCAACAGCCTCCACAATCAACGTCGGGAGTTACAATCTGACGACCCTCACATATCAGAGAGCTAAAGCAAAGATTACAAAATGACGATCTTTGCAACGCTTCGACAGAAAGAGACTACAAATCGACGGTCTCTTCAAATCAAGCTGCGGAAGTCCTCCCCGCACACCAGCATCAAGACGCACCGCGTTTATAGCCACGAACGCAGCTTAAACACAGCCTCCGAAAGCTGCCGACGCAGCTCGAACCGCTGCCCAATGCAGCTCCAAGCGCTGCTCAACGCAGCTCTATACCGCTGCTCAAACGCAGCTCCAACCGCTGCTCAAACGCAGCTCCAACCGCTGCTCAAACACAGCTCCAATCGCTGCTCAAACGCAGCTCCAAGCGCTGCCCAACGCAGCTCTATACCGCTGCTCAAATGCAGCTCTAACCGCCTCCAGACGCAGCTCGCAAACACTGCGTTCAAACGTGGATTTCACTCCAGAATACAGGATTTGTGTTTGACTCATTCAAACACGAGCTGAACGGTTTCAAAACCGTTTCCCACGATCTAAGGGGATCACAACTCCACTCAGGAGTGATTTAAGGGGGCGGTTACAACCCATTAGCCCCACTTAGGAGCGAATTAAGGGGGCGGTTATACCCCTTAATCCCCTATAAATAACTAAGAAATCAGCTTAGTTCGCATCTGGCTTTTGGAGGCTAGCTTTTGGATCCTTCTTCTTAACAGCAACATAAGAGATCTTTGGCTGGTCTAACCAATTACGGTTAAGATCAAACAAACTCGTTCAGAGTTCTAAAACTTGCCACGCAAGTCCTCCACAACGTCAAATCGTGAGGAGGAGATCACGTTCCAGTGAAACAAGACGTCGGATCGTCAACGAGAAGCAAACTCGACGCGAGCACTCGAGGGAGGCATCTCATCGCCACCGTGAAGAACCCAGAATTAAACAAAGGGGAGAATCAAATTCATTCTCCTCTCTTTTGTAATCAGAAATCCAAATTGTAATCGATTTTGAGAGAATACAAGTCAATTTTCTTTCACTGTCTTTTTACTACAAAAATTTCCAACAAACAAGAATGACAATAAAGATGAACACAAATATAAGTATGCTAAGCCAAACTCAAACAAACAATATAATCACGGAGTTCGAACCTTCCATCCTATATCTCCGCTGCCCACTCTCAGGGAGAAATCCACTATCACATCAGGTTTTCAACGATCACCCGAAAATGTTTACACCACACAATATCGATTTTCAACACTCACTGAATCAATGTTTACAATCTCACAATGTATGTCACGTCCCGCTTCCCAAAATACCAGGGAATCGGAACGTGAACAAGCTCGCGACGTATTAGATTGAGAAGAAATATACACTATCTTTTTTTTTCTTTACTTCTTAATCCAATACGCTAAGCGTCTAGAAATAAATACAATACGAAGTCACAGGTCCCCGATCACAATAGCAAGAATATAAAGACAACTCAGAATAAAAATAAACGTATCATCAACAGATCATCCCAGACATAAAACATGGGTTCCACATACACTTAGTACAAAAACGGTCCAACTAGGAATAAAATGCATAGTCCATAATAATAAAAAGTACTGATAAAATAACAAAATCCATCATCAAACTAAGGAAATACTATAAAGTGTTCTAGTGTTCATCAGCTAATACAAAAGAAACTACCACGCTTCAGCTTGTTCTTTGACTCCACCTGCAAAGCACTCCTACTGATAATCCTCTGGCTCATGCACGATTCCGAACTGAGGCTATCCGTCTCCTAAATCTGACGTACATCCAGAAAATAGGAGTATGTCAGCGTGTATAACACACGACAAGATCCCCCAAGGCAGGAACAAATACAATAACAGTAATAATAATATATGTGGGGTCAATACGATAACAGAAATAGAAATAGAACATGTGATGATAATAATAACGATAGAGGCATGCAACTGGAATACTAATAATCAGAAGAATCCAAAAATCAACAAAGTAACAAGATCATGCAGGTAGCAATTAGAAACCATCCAAGCAGCAAGGTCATACAATAGATAAAATTAATACTTAAAAATCTACAACAAGTGACGTAGTACGTCGAGCGAAATAATCCAAATAAGGAAACCCTCATGTATATACCATATGTCTCAAATTGTAGATAATTAAATATTAATCCCGATCTATGTATGAAAAGAAATACAACTAGCCTACATCTCACAAGAATCCATAAATCCTAACCAAAGTGACGACACCGATTCACTTTGATCCAATAACCAACCCTAGTGGCGACACCGATCCACTAGTAACAAGTCATGTAACTAGTCATCCTATAACAGATCACCGGTTCATATCTCACACAGAGTCAACACTCATATCATCGGATAACTGACTGTTCGCATATCCCCACGTGCATCCAATCAAATAGATTCATGAACCAAAGTAGCGACACCGATCTACTTTGACCCAACCAACCACAATGGCAACACCGATCCACTGTGACTCACCAAACCAACCCCAGTAGCGACACCGATCCACTGGTGCGAGCCTAGAAGATATATCAACAGCCTTATCCGATCACATGAACACTGACTTTCCCATCCCAACTCTTCTCGTTTTTCTAAGTTAACCATAATCCTCATTGGAAACTCGGGTTCACCGCCTAAACCATTCAACACACTCACACATGTCACTAGGTCTGTTCATGACGCACGAGATCACTAAGTCATGAACTACTAAATTTCTCAACACATCAATAGATCATGAATACAGTATGGCATATTAAATATGATTAAGCAGGTATATGAAACAGAAATGAGAACTATAGTAAACATGAAATGCATAAACAATTACTACAACATGAATACCTACAAAAGGACTTCATCACTGGAATATCCAAACTCCACATACAAATTATCCGTACTTACGTATTTTCTAGAATAATAATACGGTAGGAAGAAAACTAGAAACCGATGTCGTTTTGCACATGAAATGTCGTGCTCTACGGTGATCAGTTATAGTATGATAAATAAATATTCTTTTCTCAAAATAAAATTCTTTTAATCATAACAATTATTCAAAAATACTTTTTACTCAAAATAAATTATTTTCACTAAATATATTCCTTTAGAAAAATATTTTCATCATCATAGTAAATACTAAAAATATATTCTTGCTTCCAGACAGCACGAAATTAATCGTAAATCAATTCTAACCTATCCAATCACCACGATTAATTTTTTTACTATAGAATATTCACCGAAAATGTAACCGTTAGCTGTGCATATGATACTAAATTAGCACGAACTAAACTGTACATATACAAAATAATTCATATAGTAAAAATAAATTAAAACAAGATAGTGGCAAGAGGGATATTGCCTACGACGAATTGACGTCGACGATGTGGAGAGGATTGTCGAGGGACTGCAGCGACGAGGCGGCTGCTCAGGCTGAAGAGGACGGCGACGACTGGCGGCGTCGTGCGGAGGTGCTGAGCGGCGGCTGAGAGTTCAGCGGCGGGGAGCACGACGGCGATGACGAAGGGGTTGCAGGGAAGGGAGGAGAGCTTGGTGGTGGGTATATGGGATTGGTCGGAGAACAAGGAGGAGATGAGGGGGCTGGCTGAGGTTGGGAGGAGCGGCAGCGTTGGAGAAGGCTGCGGCGGAGTTCTGGGGCTGCGTCGGGGTCAGGGAGGAGGAGCGGCGCTATTGACAGTGTCACGACGAGGGTTCAGGCAGTGGCGAGCGGGGTTCGAGCGGGCGCGGTCAGCGTTCGCTAGCGTCGGGTTGCTGGAGGCGAGCAGCGGTGGTAGAGGCGACTGCGGAGGCTAGCTCGGCGGCAGTGGATTGCTTCGGGGTCAGGGAGGAGGAGCAAAGCTGTTGACGGCAGCACGACGAGGGTTCAGGTGGCGAGCTCGAGCGGCATTTCGAGCTGGGGTGTCTATTTGCGGCGTGAGGAGGCTGGGGCGTTGGGGTTGGCTGGGCGCGGGTGGCTAGGGATCGTCGGTGGCGACCAAGGGCTTGGGCGAGGTCGGAGGCTGCGGGTCGAGCTTAGGGGGAAGGGCGTCGGGAGGAGCTCGGTGGGGACTAGAGATGGGTTTGGTTCGCTTGGGAAGCTTGAAGAGGGAGAGAGAACGTTAGAGAGAAAATGAGAGATGAAGAGGGTGAGCTGGTGAGATATGAGAGAGAGAGAATGTGAAATAAAAGAAGAGAAAGATGGTGAAGTGAGAGATGTGATTGGAGAGAGAGAGAGAGAGAGAGAGAGAGAGAGAGAGAGAGAGGGAAGATAAGGAGTGGGGAACGTGGGGTGGTTTTCAGGGGAGTGGAGAGAGAGGGGTTTTGGTTACGGGTATTTATATACATATATAATATTAGGATTAGGGAATTTAATTAAAAATAATTAAAATAAATAATTATAGGTACTTAAAAATTAAACTAATTACGGAATAATTATCTACAAATAAAAACATACATGTTGTACTAATACAACAGCTGATACGAAATAGTCAAATTATACACATATTATACAATTAAACGAGAATAATTAATAATAAAAATATATTTACTCACATTTAAAATCAAATAATTATGAGATAATTATATACATAGTAAAACGTACTATTTATACTAATACGACAGATAATATATAACAGTAGAAATAATACAACAAATTATACCAAAAATACGTAATTAATAATACCATGTATTATATGAAATGATACGTAATAATATTAATAATACAACATTATTATTTAAAATAATACGTAATAGTACCGATAACAAAACAAATTAATTCTAGAAATTGTTAACGCACAAAATAATTTTTATAAATATTAAAATCATAAAATTTGGAATTTTAAATCATAGAAAATTCTAGAAGACCGAGAAAAATACAAATACTCTTCTAAAAATAATATTTAAATATTTAAAAATACCAAAAAATTATTTTAATTAGTATTAAATTTTACGGTCATTACAATGTAACTACACTAACTACCATCTCAAGTATTGGTCTCTAGCTCGTGCCTCCCTCTAGTGTTAGGAATTACAACATCTCTCTAGGTATTACCACCTTCCCCACTCCTCTTGGGACGACCCCGTCTCTCACCACACACTCATCTCGGTGTACTAGTTTAATACAAAGTGAATCCTCACAATTCGGCTCAATACAACAATCGGTTTTCTAGTTCCCCGAAAAATTTACAACTTACACACTTGTAATTACATTTCACACCCTCTAAGTGTTGGCCTAACCTGTGTCACCTACGTCAAGTGTTTGGAATTACCACTTCTCACTAGGCTTTACTACCGACCCTACTCCTCTTGGAACCGACCCCGTCTCTTACCACACACTTCTCTCGGTGTCCATGTGTAATACAATGTGCAACTCACAATGAAGCTCAAGTATACAATGGATGAGAACACAATGTAAGCTCACACTCAATGTCACACAAACCCCACAACCCAAATTATACAATGTATGAAAATACAATAAGCTCAATGGTTGTGTGTGTAAACAATGAGTAAATAAAATCAACTAAACTCAATATAAACACTAGCTTAATGAATTGATATCAAACAATATAAATATAAAACTAGATTGAGTTTAGAAAACTTCTCTATGGACAACAAGAGAGAGGGAGAAGACTGAATGCTCAAACACCAAAGGATGATCTTCATTTGCTCTTGTGAAAGTTTCTTCACAAACTTATAAACACACTAAACAAACTTTGAAACCCTTAAACAAAACTTGTAAACACTTTTTTAAAAACTTTTCTTTTGTTAAATTGAACTAAGGATATGTGGGGGTATTTATAGGAAACCCCAAAGCCAAGAGAAAACCAACAAAACAAGTAAAAAGACAAAAAAATAGAAAGCTGAAAAAACTACCCGTTGGGCCGTCAGTCGACTGACGGCTTTCATCAGTCGACTAATGAGCTGACCGTTAGATGCGTTTTCCAGCTCATCAGTCGACTGATAACCTCATTAGTCGACTGGTCAATCGACCAAAACAAAACAGAAACTTTTTATTATTCCAGGTGTTTTCTCCGGTCGACTGAACATATTCATCAGTCGACTGATAACACTGTATCAGCCTGATTTGAATAGTAAAACTAATTTTTTTAAGTGCCTTTAAAAATAACAAATAAATTCCAAAAAATATAAAACTTTGGGAAATGTTTGTAAACATGATAATATACATGTTAAAAAAAAGAATTTTTGGAATTGTACTTCTCAATAGTAAAAACTCATCATTTTTCAAAACAAGTCCAAAACATGAAAATACAACAACACTTATTTTTTCATTTTGACTAAAGAAATGTTTTGAAACTTTATAAATTCATTTTTATTGACTTGAAGAAAGATGTAAACTATTATTATAAAGTTTATAAATAATGAATATAGTATTTTATCAAAATACAAAGTTTTGCACAATATGTGTATTTGACACAATGAAAAATATGAAACATGTATATATATGT
>BQKN01056715.1:0-13771 GCA_022839385.1 Asparagus kiusianus
CTGGAGGAGCGCATCCGCAAGCGCCGCGCGTTGTCCGCGCAAGCACGGGCCAAAGCTGAGGAAGCCCGTCGCAAGCTGCAGATGGAGGTGGTCAAGAAGCCGCCACCAACTCGCAAGGTGTGGAGGCCAAAGTCTGAAGCGGTTCAGGCTAAGGAGCAAAACCCGCAGCCTCCAAAAGTTCGGACGCCGGCAAGTCAATCCAAACAGCCGGTGATTGCCGCAACTACCCTGGGAGATCCCGCAAGACCATCCCAGAAGAAAAGATCAGTTTTGGAGCGCCTCGGTCCACTTCCGAAGGAACGAGGTAAAGCTCCAGTTCAGGAACGCTTGGGGCCAGTGAAGAAGTCCCAACCAATACAGCATGCTGGGGGTCGCCGCAACCCTCAACACTTGGAGCAAACCGCGGCACCCAAGCGCACAACTTTGCGCATAGAAGTGCGAGAGCCCGCCGAAGATTCACACCCACAAAGGCGTGTTTCGAGGCGTGTGACTCTAGAGGGTCCGAAGAAGACAATTGTTCCTCAGAAGGAAACGTTGTCATCTGATGACGACAACGTTATACCTGAGAGATCGTGTCAACACACGATAGGTTGCTCTGACCTCCAAACAGATGAGCTGTACTATCGTGCCGGGGGTACGAACAAATCTAGAAAGAGGAGCCCTCGAAGGTTCGGGAATCAATGTCCTTGTTCAAATCTCATTCGGGCGGTATTGTCTGAATGCAATTGTGTTAAGGCAGTCCCCGAAAGAGTATCGGTGTTTGAAAGACTTAGCACTGGAGCGCCAAGGCCAAGACACAGGCGTTTCCAACGAAGAACAAGGGTCAAGGACGGTGAACATTCAAGGGTCACCGCCAACATGACCAGCACAGGAACAACGGCTCAAGACAACACCGAGGCGGTTCCAGAAATAACCCGACGTGTAACTTGTCTTCAATCCGGAGCTATCATTCGTGCGACGTATGGTAGAGTCCGAACAAGAGTACCTTCGGGAGATGAAGAATCAGATGCTGGCTCCGCAGTGGCATCTGATAATACAGTGTCCAGTGAGGGACAGCCCCGCGAGTCGCTCATGATAAGCGCGGAGCAGGTGGCCAAGATGCTTGAAGATGCCATGGCCAAACAACAAGAAACCTTTAGGTTCGAGATGCAAATGGCCATGCAGAACATGAGAGAGATGCATGACCAACAACTTCATGCATTGAGGCACCAACAAGGCGAACCAAGTCAGCCCAACCAGAACAACCTGGAGGATGAGGGCACAAATGAAGCTCGCAACGCTAATAACCCTCCCATCAATCCAGGGGGTGGTAATGATAATACCAGTGAAGACACAGGTGAAAGCCTAAAAATTAAGAATCTCGAGAACAAAATCAACACATTGATTTCTGCTCAAGAGACTAAAAAGACGGGTATTCCCTGTCCCTACCCAAGAGAGTGGGAATCGATCCCATATCCGGCGAAGTTTAGTCTAATTAACTTCACGCCGTTTAATGGGATGGGTTCACCAACTCAGCATTTGATTTATTTCAAATCGCACTTGGGAGTCATCTCTGGCAATGAGCCTCTGATGGTGCGGTCATTCGTTGGCACTCTTCGCGGAGCTGCCTTCGATTGGTATCGTCGCCTCAAGCCAGGAAGCATAAACAGCTGGGATGACATGGAGACAAAATTCCTCGCGAATTTCTTCGACGACGACACCAAAATCTCAATCGGGTCGTTGCTTGATGAAAAGCAGAAAGACGGAGAATTAGTCGAGGTCTTCGTCAAAAGGTTCCGGAATAAGGCGATGAATTGTCGGGACCCTATCAGCGAGGAGTTCATCCTCCAAACCTGCCACAACAACCTCTCGCTGGATGTTTTGGAAGCAATGGGCACAGCTCCATCCAAGACATGGAAGGACTTGAAGGTCCGAGGCGAGCAAGCTGAGCGATTCCTCAGGAGGAAGAAGGCGGAAAGAGGCCAACCGGCTACAAATCCTCCAAAGCAGAACTTCAATCAGAAGGGAAAAGGTAAAGCTCAGGTTAACGCTGTTGATGCTAACCAAACCTTTCAATTACAACCTCAGCAACAGCAGCAGCAGCGAGCTCTACAGCAATCGCAGCCCCATTGGCAGCAACGGCTTCAGAAGCAAAAGTCTTCGGAGCCGAGGTTTCCCAAAGTCTACTCCTTCAAAGATGACGAAGTTCCCGGCATCTTCAAATATCTGTTGGAGAACAACAAAATCCAGCTGCCTGCGATTGTGGATCATGAAGGAGCCACCAAGGTGACAGACCCGAGGTACTGCGCGTATCACAGAGCGGTTCACCACCCTACGAAGTCCTGCTACCACCTCAAGGACAAGATCCAGGCCTTGATCGATGTAGGAGTCATAACTCCGAAACCGGCCAAAAATGTGGGAGCGAACGCGGTGTCCATCAGTTTTGGATCGGTGCCTACAGATTGGTTCGAGCCTAAGCGCGTCACCAAAGTCGGGATGAAGACGGTGAACGACAATCCGCACGGACAGCGCCAAAAGGGACTCGTGCCACACACGGCCCCGAACGGCGAAATCCTCTGGGTTCACCCCGACCTGATTGGAGATGAACAATGGACCGGATCATCATCCAAGAAGAAATCCAAAGGGAAGGGCAAATCGTGTTGTGGAGTTTCTGCTATCCCGGGTGAAGATGATGAAAGGATCACCGCTTTTCCACTCTCCGACGAGGAACAGGAAGTCTTTGCGACCCGAAGTGGGAATCAGTACCATTTCAACTACCCATCACCCGGTGACCAGTTAGCTGAGCAGGGGGTGACAAAACAGGGACCAGTCAAGACTCTCGCAGAGCTGGGAGTGATTGCAGTGCCCAAACCGGGTGAAGAGGCACGACGACAGCCGGTTGACAAACAGAAGGAAAAGAGGCCCGAGGAGGTACAAAATCCGAAGCAGTCTCGTTTCAGTCGTCCGATTGGAAAAGACAAACCGGAGAGTTCAAAAAACCCTCGCGCCTTCGACATTATGGCTCAGCTAGCCAACATTCCAGCGCGGATAACATTGTACGAGCTGCTGCGGTTATCCAAGGAGACTAGAGAAGCCTTGCAGGAAGCCCTGGCAGATTCAGAAGTGTTCCTCACAAGGGTCAAACCAGTTCCTGAAGAACTAGATATGCTAGCCCAACAGTGCAATGTGGCAGCTAAGAACATTCCCTGCATCACCTTCACCAAAGAGGATATGCAGACGAAGAATTCAAACCACGATCGGCCCCTGTACTTCGTCGGGTATATTGGCTCCAGCGAAGTTAACCGAATCCAAGTGGATCCGGGTTCCGCTGTGAGTATTATGCCACTTCGACTAATGCACAGCCTTGGCATTCCAGTCAGCAAGTTGGCGTCTACAGGCACAGTCATATACGGATTCAACACCAGCGGGTCAAGACCTTTGGGTAAAATCCGGATAAAGTGCCAAATGGGCGATTTAAAGACGGAGGTCACGTGCTACGTGATTGATGCTGAGACATCCTATAACTTACTATTGGGTCGGCCTTGGATCCATAGTAATGTTATAGTCCCCTCCACTCTACATCAGTGTTTGAAATATGTCGACACTGATGGAAGAGTTAGGACGGTGGTCGCGGATAAGCAACCATTCAAAGGGTATGAGAACTACTTCACAGATTCTCTCCTTTATGGAAACGAATCCGATACGGAACCATCGGTCCAAGGCACGGACAGCGGAGAAGAAGCTGATTCCGAAGCCGGATTCGATTACAATGGTGGTTTTGTTTTTAATGACATTGTACCCTTTGTAATCAATCTCGACGACGAACAGTCGTCAGATGGCGGTTGTAACTGGCAACTTGCCGAACCTGAAATAAATAATGGTTTAGAGTACTCCTTGTCTTTTGATGATGTGATAAAGGGATTATGCGATAATCCCGAATTATGTATGCCGCTCCGATCGTCGTATGTAACGAAGAAGCGTCTCCAACACTCTTTCGGAACAACTCAAATTATTCCCGCCAAAATAGGGGGACAAAAAGAAGTGATCTTCGGTAAAAGAGAAAATCTTCCGGTGCCAGATCATTTCCTAAGAGAGGATGAAGATGGTGACAAATCTGGTTTACATTTATCTAAGTACAGTCCAGAAGCGCGCAAGCTCATGGAAAGACAAGGATATGATTTCACACTCGGAGAAGGTCTATACTTCGATCGAGGTTCCCGTGTCCCAGTCAAAGCGGCATATGTACCAAAGGGTAAACCGGAGGGCTATTATCGTCACAAGAGGGGCTTGGGCTACGTTTCGTCAGATGACGAATGCGGCTGGTAAATCATAGATCAAATTGCTAACAAAGCCAAGGATCGATACTTGCTAGATTCGTCAGCTGAAGATTCCGACACAAGTTTGGGAGAAGTGTTCAAGGCCTTAATGTCGAACATGACTACGGCTGATCCATCTACAATAGAGGATGACAATCAAATACAAACGTGGGAGGACCCATGGGTTCATCACCTGAACATGCAATATGGTGATAGGTTCGAACAGAGAGAGCCACCCACCGAAGACGAGGTAGTCCAAATCAATATGGGTGATGAAGCCAATCCAAAGCCCATATTCATCAGTGGTAGTCTCCCATCAGATGAAAAGGAGGAATTAATTGCCTTGATCAGAGAGTATATCGACGTCTTCGCCTGGAACTACGAAGACATGCCAGGGCTCGATCCCAATGTGGCAATGCACCGCCTCGACATCAAGCCGGATGCCAAACCTGTCAAACAACAACAAAGACGGTTTCGTCCGCAGATCATGGAAGCCATCGAGGCTGAAGTTAAAAAGTTGATCGACTCAGCATTTATTCGGGAAGATCAACATCCAGACTGGTTAGCCAACATCGTTCCAGTCATGAAGAAAAATGGCAAAATCAGGATTTGCATCGACTTCAGGAATCTGAACGAAGCATGTCCAAAAGATGATTTTCCTCTCCCAATCACGGACGTCATTATCGACAATACGTGCAGATTCGAAAGAATGTCCTTCATGGACGGCTTTTCGGGGTATAATCAAATCAAGATGCACCCGGAGGACGAAAAGCATACGGCATTCAGAACGCCCCTCGGTATTTTCTGCTACACGGTGATGCTATTCGGTCTGAAGAATGCAGGTGCCACATACCAACGAGCGATGACTAAAATTTTCCAGAAACACCTTAGGAAAACAGTTGAATGCTACGTTGATGATTTATTGGTAAAAAGCCGCAACAAAGAAGATCACATCAAAGACCTGAGAATGATGTTTGATCTCATGCGGAGCCATCAATTGAAGATGAATCCCACAAAATCCTTCCTCGGAATGTCCAGCGGAAAATTTCTTGGATTCGTCGTTACCACTAAGGGTATACATATCGACCCAGACAAGGTAAAGGCGATAAATGAATTGCAACCCCCGAAGAATCTAAGGGAACTCAGAGGATTGCAAGGGCGTTTGGCGTATATCTGGAGATTCATTTCAAATCTTTCTGGGAAGTGCCAACCATTTTTGAAGCTAAACAAGAAAGGCGTATCGTTTATTTGGGACAATGCTTGCCAGAAGGCATTCGAAGATATCAAGGCATATCTGATGAATCCACCTGTTCTTGTTGCACCAAAATCAGGTAAACCGTTCTTGATTTATATCAAGGCGATGAACCATTCGATAAGTGCTTTATTAGCACAAGACGATGATAATGGTCACGAACAGGCAGTCTATTATCTAAGTCGGACCTTGATAGGCGCCGAGTCTCGATACCCGATGATCGAGAAAGAATGTCTCGCATTGGTGTTTGCGGTACAGAAGATGCGACATTACTTAGTCGGCCAGACGATTTACGTCATCGCTAATGTTAATCCGGTACGGGTATTCATGACTCAACCAGGTTCGATGAATTGGCGGTTGGCAAAGTGGGCTCTTCTTTTGTCCCAGTATGATCTACACTTCAAACAGCAGAAGTCGGTCAAAGGACAGGCGATTTGTGATCTTTTGGCGGCAAGCCCGACAACAGATACGGTTGAAGTATACGATGACTTGCCAGATGAAACCCACGAGGTTAATACCACGTCACACCAACAAGTATGGCAGTTATATTTTGATGGTGCCTCGAGAGTAGTCAATAAAGCAGTAACCCCGGGATGCCCTAAGGTCACTTCTGGAGTTGGAGTTGTCTTAGTTTCCCCAGGGAAGCACGTGATGCCTCGAGATTATTCGCTGACGAGTCCATGCTCTAACAACGTAGCCGAGTATAACGCACTCCTCATAGGGCTCAGTTTCGCCAAAGAGCTGGGGGTCGAATATCTCGAAGCCTTTGGGGATTCTCAACTAATTGTCAACCAAGTTCGTGGGGAATATGAAGTCAGAAACCCAGATCTGATTCCATACCACCAAGAGGCCGTCAGAGTGGCAGATTCTTTTGAAGAATTTTACATTGAATACATCCCGCGTCTTCAGAACGCTTATGCAGATGCACTGGCAGCACTAGCAGTATCACTCGCGCAACCGCCCGAAACTGAACTGCTAGTCACAGTAAGATCACACCAACTCTGCGTACCCATATACGATATGGATATTAAAGAGGAGGAAGATAGAAACGTAAACGCCAAAGAGGTGAACTCAACCCAAGTTGGGTCTGAGTCCCGAGATTGGCGCTTTCCCATTATTGACTACGTCCAATACGGCATTTTACCGGAGGATGTAAAGGAAAAAGAATCTATCCGCCGAAGAGCACCACGGTTCTTTTACAATACCGAGACCCGTACGCTGTATCGCCGGGGGTACGATGACCTGCTTCTCCGATGCCTTTCGAATGAAGAAGCAAAAGAAGTTCTCAAGGAAGCACATGAAGGAGAATGCGGTGCGCATCAGCCTGGTCCCAAGCTGTATGATCGAATCAGAAGAATGGGATATTTCTGGCCAACAATGGTTCGTGACGCGATTGAGTACGCTCGAGAATGTCACGCTTGTCAAGTACATGCAAACTATATGCACCAACCACCAGAGCGATTACACACATCAACCACGTCTTGGCCATTCGAGACATGGGGGATAGATATCGTTGGTCCCATCTTTCCACCTTCAGTCAAAGGTGATCGATTCATCCTCGCTATCACCGACTACTTTTCAAAGTGGGCTGAAGCCATTCCGCTTAAAGAAGTAAAGACGAACAACGTCATCAACTTCATCAAGCATCACGTCATATACCGACATGGCGTGCCGAGGCGGATCATTCATGACAACGGTCCGCAATTCATAAGCAACGCCTTCATCCGGTTCTGTGACAAGTTCAAGATCCAAGATGTTTCGTCAACACCTTATTACCCTGCCGCTAACAGATTAGCTGAGGCTTTCAACAAGACGATCATCAAGATCTTATCAAAACTTGTGAAAACCAACAAACGGGATTGGGACGATAAACTCGGCGAAGCGCTCTGGGCTTATCGTACTACCATACGCACACCTACGGGAGCTACTCCATATTCGTTGGTCTACGGATGCGAAGCTGTGCTACCGTTGGAGATTCAAATTCCCTCTCTTCGGATCGCTCTCGCAACGGAGATGACGACCGAAGAACATCATCAAAAACGTCTTGAGGAACTCGAAAGGCTGGACGAAAAGCGCTTGGAAGCTCAACAACACATCGAGTTCTACCAGGCTAGGATATCCAGGGCTTTTGACAAAAGGGTTCGCCAAAGAAGCTTCAAGGAAGGAGATCTGGTCCTCGCTGCTCGCCGACCAATAATCCTCACCTCCAAGAAGAAAGGTAAATTCGAACCTAAGTGGGAAGGACCGTTTGTAATAGATACAGTCTATTCAAACGGTGCTTACCGCTTAATTTCTTTAGAGGGTAACAGGCAATTAATGCCAATAAATGGGAAGTTTTTGAAAAAGTACTATCCCTAGTACGTTCAGGACAACTCATTTATCGGGAAGTTCCTTGAAGAATATTACACTTAATATTCTAGAGGATAACCCAATTTTATTTTTACCACCAAAATCCCTCGCTGATCAATTTTAATTGACAGTGAGTCCACCGAAAAGGTTCACTCTCAGTTCGGAGTCCCCTTTCGATGAACGAAAGAACTCCATTTCTTTTCTCTTGGGTTCAACCTTTTTTTATGGTTGTAACTCAAGTTGAAATTTCTCTTCGATAAACAAAGAACTCATCTTTCGATCTGATAACCAATCCTATAAAAGGTAAATTTATCTAGATCTTCCGGATTCTCGGAGTGGAGATCCCACTTCTAGTTTCCTTCTTGCACTAGAAATAGAATATAAAATTCTTCCTTTCCAGAAACAAGGAATAGAATATAAAATTCTTCCTTCCTTGTCCAGGGAATAGAATATAAAATTCTTCCTTCCCCACATCAACTCTTTTTCCAAAATTTATAAAATTAAGATTCATCTTAGGTATTTTATCCCGAAACCTAAGCAGGGATAAGTCTGCGCCTAACACGCGCTGCCGGTTTAGTCTTTTTCCGATTGAAAAAGACACCAGAGTTCGATTCTGGGGTATTTTATCCTGAAACCTAAGTAAGGATAAGTCTGCACCTAACACGCGCGGCCGGTTAGTTCTTAACCGTTAAAAAGAACACCCGTCTGCATATTCAACGTTGTGGCAGGTTGTTATTAATAACACCGAAATCCATACCTCACACGCATGGGGAATTTTATCCTGAATCCTAAGAAGGGATATGTCGACGCCTAACACGCGTCGCCGGTTTGGTCTTTATCCGTAGAAAAAGATACCAGAGCCTGACTCTGGGGTCCTTTGTCCCAAAGCCTAAGTAGGGATAAGCCAACGTCTAATACACGTTGCTGGGTAGCCTATTCCCATAACAATGGCAAAGCCTACATATTCAAAGTTGTAGCACAAAGTCTAAGGGAGTTCATTCCTTTAGCGCAACGTCACATGTGGAACGGATTAAAACAATCCGCATGTAAGCCCGACTCAAACGGTAGTCGGTAAGAGCACATCAAATCCGTTAAAGGCTAAGGATTTGCCAAAAATCCTAAGTCAACGTCTCATACACGTTGCTGTTTAGTCTTTTCACATGAGAAAGACAAAGTCTACGTATTCAATATCGTAGCACTAAAAGAGTTAACTCTTTTAGCTTAACGTCACGTGCGGAACGGATTTAGATAATCCGCATGCTAGCCCGACTCAAACGGTAGTCGGTAAAGGCTAATCAAATCCATTAGAGGCTGGGGGTTGGCCAAAAATCCTAAAGCCAACACCTCACACGTGTCGCCGGGTAGCCTATTCCCGTAACAATGGCGAAGTCTATGTATTCGAAATCATAGCACAAAGTCTCAGAGGATTCAATCTCTGAGCATAACGTTACATGCGAACGGATTTAAACAACTCGCATGCTAGCCCGTCTCAAACGGTAGTCGGTAAAGGCTAACCAAATCCGTTGATGGCTGAGGGTTTGCCAAAAATCCTATGAGTATTGTGGTCAATCATTTCAAATGGAATGACGAATCATAATAAAGATAAAAAGGGAATTCACTAAAAGAGTCAAAAGTCAAATCACTCAGTAAACAAAATCAAACATCAAGCCCGTGGCTAAAAATCTGCTGGCTGAACTTAGACAGCTTATCATCATAAGCTTGGCTAAGCTCAGCCCTAATGGACTCCTCAGTGGCGGCCGAAGTCTTCGCAGCAGTCTCTTCTGTCTCGGATAGCTTCTGCTTCAAGGACTTCAACTCATCAGACAAAGCCGTGCAGGTCTGCTGGTCCTGTGTCTTCGTCATCTGAAGAACGTCAAAAGTCTCCTCCTTTTCACGGAGTGCCCTTCTGAGCTGGTCTATCTCGGCCGCACAGGAAGTGAGAGAAGAATCGAGCTCGGCAAGTGAAGATAACCTGGTAGCAAGGCCGGTCTCAACTCGAGCTACTCGGTCTCGCTGCACCTGAACCTCAAGATCAGCAAGAAGCTGAGTCTCGCGCAATGACTGTAAACGAGTATCCAGCTCAGCAGCAATGAAGGAAGAAGCACCGGTATCCCGAAGCTCACGAAACATCTGAAGCTCACGCTCTAAGCAGTCGAGATCGTCAACTATGGCCTTCGCCAAATCTAGGTATCCGGCCTCCCTTATCAAATTGATCCTGGAATTAAGGAAAGGTTTGAACTGGTGAAGGGAAAGTCCGCTGTGGAAGAGCTTGCCAATCATAGCCTTCACAAAGGAGAAGAAGGAGCGAACTTCTAGACAGATAACGATCTTGTCGGGATCGTCGTCGGATAACAACTCCTTCACTAAGACATGAAGACGAGAAGAACGCCCTATACAAAAAAGAGGGAGAAGTCCGTCAAAAGTCTTGATAAGAAAAAGGAATAACACTCTTCAATGAGTTAACTTATACCTTCTTCCTCTTGAGCCGCTGGGGGTAGTGGAGGTGTAACGGCTGTAGGTGCATCAACTGGTATAGTTGGTCTCACAGCCGGCTCAACAGGGTCTTTCTCAACAAAAGCTCCTGCCAGATTCAAAACGGAATTCGCAGAGGCATTACATTATAGTTGCATTAGTCAAGATTGGCTAGTCCTATAATTAACTCAGAAAGAAGCACATACCTTCAAAGGAACCATCCTCAGGGTTTTCAGCGAAGGCGGGCTCAGAAAACATATCCCCAGGTAACTGGTCATCGATCTGAGGAGAGCTGTATATGTAGCGCATCATAGGAGTATCCGCAAACAAGCTTCCCTCGTCGAAGTCATCAATGGAGAAATCTGACATAAAAAAAAAACATCAGTGCCAAAGAAAAGTGAAGAGACTACAACTGATGGAAATGAGTTACCTCTCACGGGTGCATCGGCCTCTTCATTTCCAGGATTCGCCTCCTGCAAATTATCTGAAGAAGCAAGAGGTAGAGGACAGTTAGAGGGTACACAAATTCATTTGGTGTATCATCTAAAGAAATACGTTGTCAGTGTTAGATGTACCTTGATTCACGGAATCGGGTCCTACATTGCCCTCCTCTCCAATGTCAGCAACCCCTGTAGGCCTCTCTACAGGGGGTAGCGGATCAAACTCATCGGGAGATACGGGGATTGGATCAGGACTCATCTCATGCTCCTCACGCGCTCCTATATAGAGAGGGAGAAGTATAAGTCAATGCGCTGAGTAACCAGAGGAATAGTTCTCAGGATAAATGTTACCTCCATCACTGGCAGGATCATCACCAGCTAGGTCCATATCGGAAGCTCGGGAAGCTGCAGGCAGCTTACGGACTAACCTCTTCCGCCTAGCAGTAGGGATCGAAGGTCTCGCCCGAGGAGGAGGATAGAACTCTTCATCATGATCAGCTGTAGTCCCTGAAACATTGAACTATAGTCAGTTTCAATACTTCTAGAAAATAGAAGGAAAAGATGAATAGCAAACCTCGCTCAGAAGAGTCATCACAATCTTCGGGATCTCCGCCGGAAGCCTCGTCTGTGGAATGGAATAACCTATGGCCATCTTCATCAATTCGGCGAGTCTTATTTTGTGTCCTCTGTGATCGAGCTTTCTCCCGAATCCTGCGCGAGTCAACCCGAGAAGCTTCCTCAGCCTCTAGCTCCGCAATCGGTTTCACAGGGATAGTCTTGTTGGCTGCTAATAACCACTTGCAGCTCAAGAAGGTGAGATTCAACTGCCGATCAATACTCGGAAGGCTGAACTTAGCGCCGGTACAGCCAGTCACGGTCCATAACCATGCACGAAGACCGTCCACCAAACCACTGTGGGTCCGAAGCTGCTGACGAGGATTCCCGATGTAAAGCTGATCGTAGCCAAACTGGCGAGCAAATCGGCAGGGTAGATATGGCTCTATGAAGCACTCATTCCTCACCCGGAAAGTCAGATAGCCGGGCCTGATGTTCACCAGCCAATTAAAGCAGCCAATGTCTAAGTGGGTCCGATTCTCTCTCGGCCTCTCATCGTCTGTCAAGCACTCGCCATATCGGCCGGAGAACTGCGGAAAACAAGTGGAGAATGTCCAACACTTGTGGACCTGCAGCTGCTGTCGGACATCAGAAAACCCGCGGCCTTCCCACCTACCATTTTCAAGCAACTGTAGCAGGGGAACAGAATGATCTGTGGCGTTCGGCACCGACATCATGTCCGGACGGTGAAGGACGAACCAGGCCATCAAATAAGCGTACGGAAGCTCTACCTTAAGCGTGGGAATCTGACCTGGCAAATCGGTCTCCTTCCGTGTGAACGCACTGGAAAGCTGTCGAAGTCCTCGATGAATGTTAGCCACCATCACCGGAAGAAGTGAGAGTTCCTTCTTGTATGCGAGCTGAACTGCTGGGAAGAGTACCTCCAAGGGAAAGGCGTCCCCAGACTGGTATGGAACCACGCACTTCTTCAACCAGATAGCAAGAAAGCCGGCAAGAAGAGTCATCGGCTGAATCGGTGTGGTCGCATGCCATAAGAAAGATCTGAACTTGGTCTTCGCAGGAAAGCCACCCTCAGGACTGCTGGTGGTATAGGAATGAGCATCAATCTTCTTCAGTAGATGGTTCACCTCTGAAGGAGTGAGTGGGGACAACTCACAAATATCCTCGCCAGAGCTGCTCTCCAAGTTCTTGATCCTGAGATTAGAGCGAGCGTTTCCTTGGTGAAACGATCCCTCTCGGCTACTATCTCCTTGGTGGGATAGTACCCGTTATACCACGTAGATCAGTTCAGATCGAGATTACGCGGTGGTCCACGGTACTCAACCCCGGCACAGGCGAAGAACCCCACAAAGCGAGCGACCGCAAAACAGGAGCTCGTGATTTGTTCAGAGGAAAGTTGTAACTTTTTGTTTTGTTTCTTTCTTTATTTCGATCTCCATTGTAACCGGCTCTTATAAAAAGATCGGATATTTGTAAAACGCATAAAGTTGTTTTCAAATTTTGTAATGGAATCCTCAATGAAGAAGAACACGATTTTCCACGCGAACCCTGAGGTGGCTCGGCCACCGAGCCACCCTAGGGTGGCTCGGCTTGGGCCGAGCCACCTTAGGGTGGTTCGGTTCGGGCCGAGTTCCCCCAGGTGCGCTGGTTTCGTCGTTTTCCGGTGTTTCCGATTCTCCGTTGTTCGGGTTTGATTCAGTTTCTGGAATCGACTCACTGACTTGATTCCAAATATGGCAGTTAATCTGTTTCTGAGTTCGAGTCCGGGATTGGTCTTGATTCGATCGTTATGTCACCGAGTTCGCTCTTGTTTAGATGACTCGGCGATTCCCCGAAACGTTGGTTCGATTCCACGTGCGAACGTGTTCTGTTGCTCGTGTGCCTCGTCGCCTCGAACTTTCGTTGATTTGTCGAATCATCGTGCTGAGCTTAGCTAAGGGACCTATAGGCAATTTTATACGCCTACACTTCCCACTTGGTCAAACCTTCCTATAGTTAGGGCCACAACCAAAATCCCCTCTCGATTCCTCCCAGGAACGAGAGGCCCACTTTCAATCTGGACAACCAAACCTATAAAAGTTAGGGTTGTTCCACCACTCTCACTTAGTCAAGCTTACCCTAGCCAAGACTGAGACCGAGTCACCACTTTTCGATGAACGAAAAGCTACTTTTGCTCCTTTTTCCACCAAACCTATAAAAGTTAGGGTAGAAATCGGGCTTCTTCAGATTCAAATGACCAAACCTATAAAAGGTACGGTCGTTTGAACCTCTCGGATCCCGGGGGTGGAGATCCCACCTCGAGTTTCCTTTTTTGCTGAAGATAGAATATAAAATTCTTCCTCTTCAGATTCAAATGACCAAACCTATAAAAGGTACGGTCGTTTGAA
>BQKN01056715.1:13871-46542 GCA_022839385.1 Asparagus kiusianus
GTCGTTGGAACTTTCTGGATTCTGGGGGTGGAGATCCTGCCTCGAGTCTCCTTTCCAGCTGTAGATAGAATATAAAATTCTTCCTCTTCAGCATTAGGAGATAGAATATAAAATTCTTCCTCTCTCATTTTCCGATTTGTCTTTGCTTTCAGAAAAGGAATAATTCACAACTTCCCAATCCGGACACGTTGTGTATGGGGAATTTTATCCCGAAGCCTGAGAAGGGATAAGTCATCACCTAATACGCGGTGCTGGGTAGCCTATTCCCATAACAATGGCGAAGCCTATGTATTCAAAATCATAGCACTAAGTCTAAGGGAAGCAATTTTCTTAGCACAATCCTCTCCCATTTTCCCCTATCTTTGCTTTCAGAAAAGACAAGGATAAAGTCAACGCCTAACACGCGTTGCCGGGTAGTCTATTCTCGTGAGAAAGACGAAGCCTATGTATTCAAAATCATAGCACAAAGTCTCAGAGAATTTTTATTCTCTCAGCACAACGTCACATGTGGAACGGATCAGGCAATCCACACGCTAGCCCAATTCAAACGGTGATCGGTAAAGGCACGTCAAACCCGTTGAAGGCTGGGGGTTTGCCAAAAACCCCGAAGTTTATACCTAACACGTATAGCCGGTTTAGTCTTTCGCCGATTGAAAGAAGACACCAGGGTTTGAACCTGAGGAATTTTATCCTGAATCCTAAGAAGGAATAAGTCATCGCCTAACACGCGTTGCGGGGTGACCTTTCCCTATAAGAAATGTGATTCTCTTAGCATGATGGCATACTAAACCTATCGGGGGCTGGGGGTGTGCCAAAAATCCTGTGAGGGAAACTAATGCGGAGTCTCTAGTAATAGATCAAGCCAAAAGCATACAATAACAAGTTCGTTAGCCCGAAGGCAACTGACGGCTAAGAACATGGGACTCTAAAATAGAAAGCCTGTCCATGTAGCCCTGCTCGAGTTCTGCCTGCAGGCCAGCTCGGACAGAGTCTTTGGAACTGCTTAAGACCTCAGCGGCTTCACTTTGCAGCTTCATCAATCCCTCCTGTGTCAATCCCAGCTTATCGAGCGTCCATTCACGAGAACGCTCTAATCAAGCCAGGTCCTCGGCGATAATAGTGGCGGACTCTTCGGCGCGCCCCAAAGCCTCCTTCAGCCTAGCTATCTCTTCACGGGTGGAATCCAAGGAGCTGAGTAACTCGGCTCTGCTGGCGTCCTTCTTCGCTAGGGTACCCATCAGCTGTGCAACAGAATGCTCACGTGATCGAAGCTCGCTGCTGATGGAAGACCTCAGGTCACGCCACTGCGTCAGCCTATCCTCCATCTGAGAGGATACAAAAGAGGAAGCTCCACCAGCTTTCAACTCCCTCAGCTCTCGGATCTCTGACTCCAGAACAGCGAATTCAGCAGTGAAAGAATCGGCCAATTCAGGATATCCTTCTTCCCTCATCATCATCATGTGACGAAAGAAGGAACGCCTGAATTGATCGAAAGAATACCCTCTGTGCAGAAGCTTGTCAATCATGCCGTTATAAAAGGCAGTGAAAAAGCCGAGGTCGGTACAAAAGATATCCCTGTCAGGATCGGTATCGGCCAAAAGAGCGTGGACGCGCTCATAAAGAGATGATCGAGACCCTGCAAGCAGCAGTGTGGGAGCTTAAGAAAACTGTCGAATGTAATCAAAAGACCCAAAAGGAAAATTCGAGGTATCCTATGCCGGCGGAAGTCCCCTCGGGTTGAGGTCTGATAGACGCCGAAGTAACGACAGGAGTGGTCATGGAGGGTATTTCAACCCCCGTGGGCAAATCAGTCGTACTAGGCGGAGGTGGGAAAACGCCCGAAGCTATAGCAGTATCAGGTACAACGCCTGGTCCTATAGTTACACTTCTTTATTAGTCAAAATGGAAATTTAGACAAGTAAAGAAAAGAGGAAATCGAATATATACCTGTGGAAGAATCACTCCCAAAGAGTGGTCTCACAGTTCCTCCCGAAGTCTGTTCGGCCAACATGTCGGCCAATAGTCCAGCATGGAGTTTTAAGAAACTGGGTACAGGAGCTTGCCCCCGTTCCTCGAAACCTACATCAGGAAAAGCTCCGCCCTCAGCTGGCTTTTCTATAGCGACATCTACAAGGTGACCAAAATGTTGGGAAGACGCGTAAGAAAATAAGGAAGAAGGGAAAGCTCAGAAATACCTACAGCATGAGCAGAGGATTCTCTTTCCCCAATATCCGCGCTTGGGTTCGTCATATATTCTGAAAGAAAGCAAAGCGCAAAATAAACATGAATTCCTTAACTATTGAGGAGGGTATCGTCGGAGGGAGATATACCTGAATATGGAACGGTAGGCTCGACATTACTCGTCGGCTCAAGATCAATGTTCAGGTCAATGCCTAGGGAGCCATCACGAAGAGCGTCGCACATTTCTTGCATGAAGCAATCCATATGGTCGGATCCAGGGAATACCGGATCCGGTGGAAGCTCACCCTCTTCAAAGATCCCTGGGACATAAAACATGATCATGAATCCCAAAGGTAAAGCACCTTGAAGTGATAAAAGTATATTCAAAGAGATGTTACCTTCTTCTTCATCGGCAACATCTCCCAAATCTGCCCCACAAGGACGCTGACCGGCAGATGGTTTGTGAGCAGTCATCTTCCTCTTCAAGGTACCAGCCCTCCTGGAACCAACAGGTTAGTCATGCATGGACTTGCCACTCGTGGCAGCTCGGTCTCTAGGCCCTGAGCTCGTAAAACGGGAAGCAAGTGGCTCATGATCGCCAGTGGTCCTACCTGAAATGATAACGTTCATTCCATTAAATGAACAAGATATTTCGTAGATACCAGTTGGAGTTGAGAAAGAAAATCAAAGGGTATGACAAACCTGCACCAAGTTCTTCTTGGTCGGTGTCTATATCCACAAACTCCCCCTCAGGAGTCTCGCCCTCATCATCCATAGGGAGGAGCTCTTCATCATCTCTGCTGGAGAGTGAAGATTTGCCATGTCTCTTCCTCTGCTTCTGAGCAATCTCAGCCTTACGAGCAGCCGTCATGGCAGCCTGCACTGAGTGATCGGACTCTAACTCTGAAAGGCTCCTCACACCTATGAATTCATAGGCAGAGAGGAACCACTTACAGCTGAGGAAAGTGATCAAAGGCTTACGCCTATAAGAGGGAAGAGCAAAACGGGCTCCGGTGCAGCCCACCATAGTCCATAGCCATGCTCGTACACCATCAACGAGTCCTCCCTCAACCTTCAAACCACGGCTGGGGTTCCCAACGTATAGTTGGTCATAGCCGAACTGACGAGCAAAACGGCAGGGGAGGTAAGGCTCAATGTGACACCGGTTCTTCACCCGGAAGACAAGATACCCGATACGGATGTTCACCAACCAGCGGAAACAACCAATGTCGAGAATGGTTCGGTCACTCCTGGGTTTCTCCTCATCGATCAACACGTCGCCATAGCGACCCGAAAACTGAGGGAAATACTTGAAGAACTCCCAGCTCTTGCGAACTTGAAGTTCTTGCTGAACGTCAGTGAATTTCTTCCCAAGCCATCTGCTCTTCTCCAACAGCTGCATGTATGGGACGGGAACGTCAACAACGCTGGGCGCCGACATCAAGTCCAGACGGTGAAGAACGAGCCACGCCATCAGATATGCGTAGGGAAGCTCGACCTTAGGACAGATAAGCTCGGTAGATGGCTCAGGACCCACCTGAGTAAAACTACTGACCACGCTCCTAAGCCCGCAATGGATGCTGGCAACCATCGCTGGGAGCAGAGAAAGTTCCCTCCCATAAGCTAGCTGAACGGCGGGGAAGAGCACTTCAAGAGGCAAAGCATCTGAAGCCTGGTGCGGAACAACGCACTTCTTCAACCAGAGGGCAAGATAGCCTGCTAACAGAGACCGAGGCTCGATGGACTTCTGCGCACGTCGGAGGAACGAACGAAACTTAGTCCCTGTAGGAAAGGCTCCCTCAGCTCTGGCAATGGTATAGGATCGAGCCTCGCTCTTTTCCATCAACTCGTTAATGGTGGTGACGGTCAAGACATCTAGCTCACGGATGGGCCCGCTGGAATCACCCTCCAAATTCTGGAACAAATATGAAGCAAACTGCTTCAAGCTGACCTTTTTCTTCGTCTTGGCTGGAGGAGAACTCTGGATCAAGGAGGTGTAATAATGACAGGTGAGATCCCAGAGAGTGTCATACATATCGGGATTATCTTTCTTCAACCACCCCAACTGCTGGTTCGAAGGAAAATACTCCTGATATGGGCAATCTCCCATCGGGAGACCGAAAACCTGATGCATCTCATGAAGGGCCAACCCTAGCTCTCCATCGCTGGTCAGAAACGTGTTGCTATCAGGCATAAACATCTCCAACAACGCCAAGAAATGGCGGCAGCTAACTGGGAGTCCATACATGGTAGCTCGCATAGGTACATACAAGCCACTACTCTTCAGATCCTTCTCCCAGCGCCCCAAGACGTAACCGGTCATGCGGGGCCACCATCCTTTGGCTAATGAAGAAGCCCAACCGTAGCACCAATAGTCTGGTAGAGGCAGCCTTCTCCCAAGAAGAGCCAGACGGTTCCTCACGGTAGGAGCAACGGCGGACACCTCGCCTGGGGGTGTGGTGTCAAGGCCCATGATCCCGGGTCGAAGGCCACGAACATGATGGTATCCGCCAGAACCAGGGGTCTTGCCATAAGAAACATACCCGCACTGAACTCGCTCAGCGTCATCAGTAAGGTGCCAAGACATCCGTCTCTCCACGGCTTGTCCCTCCAAATGGGTGAAGGAACAGTGACGAGGAATGGAAGGAATGTACAAAAGAGCTCCATCATCAAGAGTTAGCCAATGCTCCGTGGTGAGAGTCAATATGTCGGGATCCTCAATATGATCCCCGAACAAAAAATCCGGCTTCTTCAAAGCCTGAGTGGACGAAGCATCCGCGGTAAGGGGAGCATCGGTGATGAGTTGGCGTAAACAGTGACGCCCTCCATCCCGTATCAAGCGACAGGATTCGTCTGAATGATCTCTGTCGAACTGCGGGAGTGGATCAATGGCCTGCCTAACAAAAGCCGAAGAGAAGACCTCACGACTGCAACCGGTATTGGCATGAGAAGGAAGGCTACCACCGGGAAATTTGACTGCAACAAAGCAAAGGGTCAGGAAATCTATCTCATAAAGGCAAGATGAGATTGTTCACGGGATAATTGGAGAGACGATTTCGAGTGCCCTACACCGGGAGGACGGTATACGTCATCACGTAGATCGCGTGATAACATACACCGACCTGTAAGGTGTAAGACGACACGAGATCACCCCAATATACCTGAAGACTTGAATTGGCTAAGCAAAACAAGTCCGTAACCTTAACCCCCGCGGGAGGGGTGTCGGTTCTTCCTTCATGACCCGCGATGAGGTCAATCCGGGATACAGAAAACATAAATTCTCACCCCCGAAGAAAGAGGCCGCGGGGGACGATGTCATAGGAGCCTCTTCCTCGCTATGCTGCGAGCGGGAGCGACTCCTGGAAGGTCGAGATCGACGGGGAGACATCGAGAACCTGCAATAAAAGGCAGTACATCAGGTACAATATGCAGACACGAAATATTGAAAAAGGGAAATTAAGCACTTGAACTAAAATCCTATAAATAAATAGGATTTCATAGTTGAAGTCTAATTGAACCTACAAATTTCGTGCACGCGAAATGATAATTGTCATTGTCACGGTGAATTTTGGTGAAATACCCAAAATACCCCCCGTGTTCAAGGCCAAATTCAGGTCAAGGACACGCGTGATCCGGGTCATGATCATCACATTCGATCATCTAACACCCCGGTACTCCACAATTATAGTTAAATTTTGCAAATAAGCCCTTTTGCAGAATTTAGCCAATTTTACATAAAAGCCCCTCCACAAACTTTTGGTTTAGCCTCCACATGCCTCTACCAAAACTTGATCGCAAGTTTGTGGTCTAAACCCCTTGGATTTCAGTCTCAAATTCGCTGCCCTTTTGCAAATAAGCCCCTCCAAAACATTTATGGGCTGTTTTGCAAATAAATCCCTCAAACAATTCTTTGATCCTCTTGCATAAAGCACCCCCCACATCTTTTCATCAAATGGACATAAATCCAAGCCCCAAAATTTCAGTTCCAAATTTGCATAATAAACCCCCACGAATTTTGCAAATAAGCCCCCCAAAGTTTCAGCCATTACCTCTTTTGCACAAAACACCCCAAAAAACATTGTGCATACACAACCCCTATCCTACTACAAGCATAAAGGTGCAATCTTTACAAAAAAATAAGAGGATTGTGGAGGGGATCTTATCCAAATCAAGAGGTGTAGGAACCCTAGTTTTAAGGGCCAAGATCCAAGCTTGGAGAGGGAGAATGAAACCCTAATTGGAGGAAACAATTCCGGCCAATGGGTACTCGCCAAAAATCCAAAATTCCTTGAAGGTTTGATGGGTTCTTGAGAGCAAATCAATGGAGGAAACTAGATGGAGGAAGAAGAAGGAGGATAAGAGGGAATCTCTCTTGAAAATTCAAATGAGGGAGGAATAAAACAAGTGGGGAAAAGGACAAAAGAGAGGGGGGGACCAAAAGAAAAGGGAGACACCCCTAAGGGTGTCTCGGCAAAACCGAGACACCCCAAAGCCGAGACACCTCATGGGTGTCTCGGCAATGCCGAGACACCCGGGGGGTGTTCGACCCAGTTTTGACCCCCTGTGATATTCTTACCCCCCCGATGTTTCCACAAAAGTTGATTTTCTTCGCCGACGGTTGAAAATATGGATGAATTCCACAAGTCAACTTTCGATGGTTTGAAACCCTAAGGTGGACGCCGGTCAACGCGTAACCCTAGGTCAACGCCGGACAGCGCATTGCGACAAAAGTCAACACGTGACGACAAAAGTCAACGCGTGAGGACAAAAGTCAACCCATGCGGATTTGAAACCCTAGGTAGACGCCGGTCAACGCGTAACCCTAGGTCAACGCCGGTCAGCGCGTTGCAATAAAAGTCAACCCACGCGGATTCGAAACCCTAGGGTAGACGCCGGTCAACACGTAACCCTGGGTCAACGCCATTCAGCGCGTTGTGACAAAGTCAACACGCGGTGACAAAAGTCAACGCGTGACGACAAAAGTCAACCCATGCGGATTTGAAACCCTAGGGTAGACGCCGGTCAACGCGTAACACTGGGTCAACGCCATTCAGCGCGTTGCGACAAAGTCAACACGCGGTGACAAAAGTCAACGCGTGACGACAAAAGTCAACCCATGCGGATTTGAAACCCTAGGTCAACGCCGATCAACGCATAACCCTAGGTCAACGCCGGTCAGCGCGTTGCGACAGAAGTCAACACGTGGTGACAAAAGTCAACGCGTGACGACAAAAGTCAACCCATGTGGATTTGAAACCCTAGGATAGACGCCGATCAACGCGTAACCCTAGATCAACGCCGAACAGCGCGTTGCGACAAAAGTCAACACGTAGCGACAAAAGACAACGCGTGACGACAAAAGTCAACCCATGTGGATTTGAAACCCTAGGATGGACGCCGGTCAACGCGTAACCCTAGGTCAACGCCGGTCAGCGCGTTGCGATAAAAGTCAACACGTGGTGATAAAAGTCAACACGTGACGACAAAAGTCAACCCACGTGGTTCGAAACCCTAGGGTAGACGCCGGTCAACGCGTAACCCTAGGTCAACGCTAATCGGTGCATTGCAACAAAAAGTCAACATACAGGGATCCGAAACCCCAAGTCAACACGATGTGACAGGGATAGTAAGTTCAAAAGTCAACTCAATGACACGAGCCAAACTCAACTCACCAGCTATAGACTCGAGACTCCGACGACGGCCAGGCGATAAACGCAGCGTCGGAACAACTTCGGTTATTCGACAAAGCACCGGATAAACCAAAAATCGAAGGAGCCAAGAGTTGAAGCGAACCACAGGTCCCTTATGCCGACTGAAGGCTGGACCAATCATATCCAAAGTATTCCGGTCTCTTCTATAAAAGAAACGAGTCCGAAACACTTTGGAGGGGGTATCTGTAGGCATCGAAAATTGCCGATAGGTCCCCGCAAACAGCTCAGTGTTAACGAGCGACGATGAACGCCACTACCCGGTTCATAAGAGTTCAATTGATGTTGGTGAGTGCCTGAAGTGAACCGACGGACTACGTGAGCCGACAGAATATCAGAATAACGGGGATACGGACTGACCGAGAACCCCGCAACTGCTGCAAACGGACCAACGCCCGTCGTGTCCCGCTCACCCCACTAATAACCCAACTATCGGGATCTACAGAGCTCTTCGTCAGAATTCCAACGCATCCGAAATCACTTAAATCCGAGTTCGGACGAAAAGTCAACGGCGAATCAACGGCGGAACAACGGCAAACAGTCTCGGACTGAACCGAGGCACCCGCGGTGTCCCGGCGAGGCCAAAACACCCGAGGGGTGTCTTGGCCGGGCCGAGACACCCCTAGGGTGTCTCGGCCACGCCGAGACGCCCCGGAGGTGTCTTGAGGGTTTTCTACGGACACGTAGCCATCTTGAGCATTTTTTACGGACACGTAGGTATCTTTGGGATTTTTTTACGGATAAGGTTTGTTACAATGGATAAGGCAGCCCCTAGGGTCTCCTCTTGGCCTATAAATAGACCCCTTGGGTCCTCATTCAAAGGGCGGATTTTTGGGAGAGCAAGGCTAGAGCTTTGGAGCTTAGAGCAAGATCTGAATTTTAAAGCAACGAAGCCCTGCCGGAGCGAGGAGTGAGAGTTCTTCATCAACCCTTCGTCACCCGTCCCCTTGGTATTACCCTTCGCAGGTAATACTAAGAAGAGCCACTATCTCGTTTTAGCCGAGATATACGCTTTCAAACTTCTAGATCTCACGCGGATCGACGAAGTTCTGTTTCTATATCCCTCCGTGGATAGACGAAACTCTGACCCGGTTTTATCGGATCAGATCTAGATCGACCGGTGGTCCACGGATATTGACGTCCCCGTCATAGGAAAAAGACCCACGCAAGCAAGACCGCACCAAAACGGGATCTCGTGTTTATTTTCGATAAAGTTATAATCTTTGTTTTATTGCACAAGTAGATCTTATAAAAAGATCGACTTTTCATTTGATTTTGTTGTAACGTCTGAAGTTGTAACAGATCTCAAAGCAATGAAAACAGCAACTTTTCCCGAAAACATGGGGTGCTGAGTTAAAGTTGATAAGATTGTATAAAGCTATCCGGGCCACGCAATACGGATTACCGGTGAACGCTCTTCACTTCATGGGGTTAATAGAGCTGTACAATCCAGATACTAATACCTTTCTTACACGGAATGGAGAATTGGGATTACCCTTTCATGAGATGCACAAAGTCTCCGGACTGCAACTGGGAGATATCCGTATCAGGAATATTTCCCTCCAACCGAGAGCTCCATCAATTGAAGATCCACAAGCCTGCTCGATACGACACGTTATGAGAACTCACGTGTCATTATCAGATTGCTTTAGCCAGAACTAACCCGGTTGCGAGGAAGAAGTTCCCTCAAATAAGCTTAAAACAATTCTCTTGCTATTTATTTAAGAACTTGGAGAAACTCAATGAGGAAGTTTGTGAGTTGCAACCGCTGACTTCCCTGGAGATTAATAGATTGATTGAGAAGTGTGGTGCCCGCTCTTATACCACTGCGAGTGCTCAAGATAAATTCCTTGCGGGGACTAAATTCAAAACTTTTTTATGGTACGCCTAGAAGTCTATTCATCCTAAAACTTTATTAGGTGGTTATATAGCACTTTGGCTGAAGAAGTGTGTAGTACCATATCAGACCTCAGATGCCTTGCAGATAGAGGTACTATTCCCAGCTGTCCAGCTTGCTTACGGAAGAAGCCTATCTCTTTTGCCAGCAATGATCGTCGACATACATCGCGGGCTTCGTCAGGTGGTCACGGCTTTTACTCAAACTGATGAGACCCCATCCACGAAGATCCCTATGGCGAAGGCAGAAGTCCCATATACTTATCTAATGGGGTGGCTGGTTCTTCATCGCCCTGATCTGATGTCGCCCCCTACTAATGCGAATCTATCTACTCCTCTGTTACAATTGTTCGAAGGGTGTAGGTGGAAAGCTCGGGACCTCTCGGAAGTCAGGAAGAGTTTGCATATGCACAAGGGCTGGGTAATCAACCCATGTCTCCCTCGCTTTGCTAGCAAATATGGTGGGATGCTTACTAACATAGAAGCGTCCGGAACCGATCGGACTTCTCTCGATGTTGGTTGTTTCAGGTGGCTCATGAACATAAGGCCTGGCCATCTTCTTTTTCGAGTAAAGGGGTGCTGTTATTTAGAGCCCTATTTGTCGTGCCGGTTCGCCCGTCAATTTGAGTACAACCAGTTGTATGTCGGGAATCCGAACCAACAGTTACATATTTGCGGTGGATTAGTGGACGGCGTTCGCGCTTGGCTTCAGAATGTGACGAGCTGTACTGGCGCCAAGTTCAGTCTTCCAAATACCGATCGCCACTTAAAGCTCACATATTTATGCTGCAAATGGATTATGGCAACCACCGAGCCCGTTCCTCTAAGATCAATTAAAGAATTAATGGCCGAAGCTGCGTTGCGCATTACTGAGAAGATTGTTTGAGAAAATATGTAGGAACAGAGGAAACGCGACCATAGACTCGCTGGTCCCTCAGGCAAAAGCAAAAAGTGGAGGAAGTAGAAGAGGGATCGTTTGCTTCCAACGAGGAGACTTCCGAAGAGGATGAAATCGCTGCTGGTGGTGCTATGGAGGTCAACAGCGACTTTGAGGAACACGCAGCAGGTTTGTCTGAGTCTTTTTATAAAGAGCTATGGGATCTATCGATCGCTGATCGAGTTCGCCGACTTAAAGCTCGAAAGAAGTGGAGAATTTTGCCTACTTATAATAGAATGATGGTTGAACTTTCAGATGTAGGTTCCGAGGACGAAGAGGAGAGAGGTGGCCTCATCACCCATGCTCGATCTCAGGCCATAGCTCAGGCAGGATCGCAAATTGAGCCACATGCCACATCAACATAGGATAGACCTGTGGATCTCAAAGAGACCCGGCCTACAAAACGGCTGAAGTTGACCATCAAGCACCACGCTAAACCTCAGGCTTCTCAAACGGTGGCGGCTGACAATGCACCCATTGGTGGGGAAGGTAATGTTCTAACTCTTGTCATCTTTTTAATCTTTTCTTCTACCGAGCTTTGAACTCAGTAAGTTTTATATTTTAGAGGGTCGTGATGAAGGCATAATGATGTACGATCCCCTTTCTCCCGACTTAACCTTTTTCGAGGGATCTTGCTTTGTGCCACAAGCAGATGAGGCCGTGGGTCAGGATTTAGCGGGTGTTGAAACTGATTTGTCCTTGGTGGTTGCTAGCCCAGGTACTCCTATTACTGGTAGTACACCTTTTAGATGGCAATTTCGGGTATTAAACGACTCAGAGTTCGTCCCTCCTCTAATTGCTTATATGCTTCTGGCTCTTTTAGAAAAGCTACAAGAGGCGATTGTTGACGTTGAGATTGAAGAGCATGCCGTTGTTCGCGGGAAAAATTGCTTTCATTGATGTCATTGTTTTCTTGAGCAACAGTTTATCGGTTACAAAAAATCCGGTCTTTTTATAAGATTCGGTTACAACAAAATCAAAAAAAATCTTAAAAGATTACAACTTTCCTTTTCTGGAACAAATCACAAGATCCTGTTTTGCGGTCTCTTGCTTGTGTGGGTTCTTTGCCTGCGTCGGGGTTAATCCTTAGACCACCGCGCGATCTTGATCCGGTCGGATCTACACGGTATGACGGGTGTTATTTTATGAAGGAAATAACAGCCGAGGGGATTATTTCACCAAGGAAATAATAGCCCTAAGTAATCGAAATCGACCAAGCGAAATCGATACTCTTCTCGGGATCAAAAACCAAGTTTTGATCCAAAGGATGACCGTGTGGATCTATGATCTGATCTCTCTCGAACTCCTACCTTATTTGGTGTGGATGATCGCCAAGAACCAGATCTAAAAAGTCCAAGTCTTCAAAGCTCCAAAATTCCGAAGTTTAGCTCTTAATCCAGCAAGTTTCACCTCAAAAGTTCAACAAAAATCCCACCCTTAAACAATGAGCCTTCAAGTCTATTTATAGGCACTTCAAACCAGATCTGGGCTTAGATCTGGGCCCAAATCTGGGCTCGGCCAAGCCACCTAGGTGGCTCGGCCACCGAGCCACCAAGAGGTGGCTCGGCCACTGAGCCACCACTTGGTGGCTTGAACACCGAGCCACCTAGTGAGCCACCACTTGGTGGCTCGGACACCGAGCCACCTAGGTGGCTCGGTTAGCCACCTAGGTGGCTCAGCTCGGTGAGCCACCTAGGTGGCTCGGCTTTGGCCGAGCTACCTAGGTGGCTCGGCTTTGGCCGAGCCACCTAGGAGTGGCTCGGTTTTGGCCGAGCCCTCCAGGTGTTTGCTTCTTCGCCCGTTTTTCGGTTTTGCGGTTTATCTGAACTTCATTGTTGATCTGGACTCTGATTTGGCAGTCCGGATCCTGATTTGGTAGTAAATCTGCTTTGGTGTTCGAGTTCGAGTCCGCTCCCGATCTTGTTTGATGTGGTGGACTCTACGGTTGGATGATTCGTTGATTCATCGACCCGTTAGCTTGATTGGGCACGCGATTGGATGTATTCCGTTGTTTGCGTGCGGTTCGTTAACCTCGTCGCCTTGTCAATCCGCTTCGTCGTGTCTTACTTGGCTTTGGTGTTGTGGTCTAACGATCATGCTTGGATATATCGCCCGATGGTTCGTTGGTTTGTCGAATCACCATGCCGAGTTGTGTTAAGGGACCTATAAGCAGTTTTATACGCCTACAGATACCCCCTCTAAAGTATTTCAGCCTCGTTCTTTTATGGATGAGTCTGGAACACTTTGGATATGATTGTCCCAACCTTCAATCGGTATGACGGGATTTTGGAATGGCTTCTATTCTTGATTCCTTCAATCCTCTAGGCAATTCGGTGCTTTGTCGAATGTCTGCAAGGGTTCCGGTGCTGCATTTATTGTCTGACCGTTGTCGGAATTTTGAACTTAAAGTCAATTCCTAATTTTCTGATCTTTAGCTCGTGTTTGCTGTTTCAACATAGAACCGACCATCGATTGTTGGCGTTGAGTCTTCATTTGCAACGCGTTGTCCGGCGTTTTGACACAGTTTATACTCGTACGTCTGCTGGAGTCTTGAGGAGTAGTTTATATTCTTATACTTTTCGGAGTGTTGTTGAGTTATCCTTAAGAATATTTTTAGAAAAATACTCTCTAGACACTTCTCAACAAAAATAAGGAATAGTTTATACTCGTATACCTTATTGGAGTACTAAGAAGCAGTTTATACTCGTATACTTTTCGGAGTATTTTCAGGTCCGAATGAGCTGAACCGGCCTGATAATGACCCAAAAAGGTAGTAATTAGGCTCAAAAAAAATCTTCCGACCCTTCCGAATGTGTGGGAGAGGAATGAATAAATAAGGGACTGAACCATCGGTCGATTTGAAGTCGTTTCGATACTCGGTTCAGCTCCAATTTCAATTTTGGTTCAAATCTGGTTCAAACTTGTTCAGAACTGGTTCAACCTGGTTCAAGACTGGCTCAACCTGGTTCAAGACTGGTTTAGCCTGGTTCAGACTAATTCATCCTGGTTTAGTCTGGTTCAGCCTGGTTTGGCCTGGTTCAGCCTCCTGTGAACTGATTTAGCCTGGTCTGGTCTGGTTCAACTTGGTCTGGTCCGGTTCAATCTGGTCTGGTCCGGTTCAAGGCTGGTTCAACACTATAAAATACCCTCTTTTCCTCTCTTTAGGGCCCCACCCCCTCTCCACTTTTTTGGAGTTTTTTCTTCCCTCCGATGATTTTTCACCTGTTCCACTTACTCCTCAGTTTGCTTTGGGCACGTTGACAGAGGTTGCCCAAGTGGTGAAGGAAGGTGGACATCGAGTTCTTCGACAGTTGATTACTGATGCGCCTTTCGTGAAGGATACCAGCTTTGTTCAGCCTCTTAGGAAGACTGACTTTTTATTCGGTGACTCTGTTAAAGATCCTGATGCAATGTTTATTGATGTCGAGCAGTGGCTTCATAAAGATGACGAGGGTTTTCTATATTTGCCTAAGATTTCTTGTCACCGCTCATTGACTGAGCTCAGGTGTCAGGCCGTGACACGGGAGATGTCGTGGCGTTTGATAGAGGAGCATGAGAGCGTTCACTGTGGCTATATTACTCATCAGGCAGCTCCTGGTTCGAGCAGGAGTCATATCATTGGATTGTGTCCTGGAGTATTGGGGCTGGATACACCGCCGCGTAACGAGTTTCTTGCTTCTGCTTCTACTTTGAAGAATCGTCTCACCGACTTAGGACGGGAGATGCCTGCGTTGCGCCACAGATTCTATGGCTGGACCCATTCTTCAGACAGGCTTTGGTGAGCTTGTATGACGAACTACGTCTTAAGCCGATGGAGCGAGGAGTTGCACGCTTGTGGTCTATATACAGCTATTCGTTCCACCATGTATGGTTTACCCGTCAGCGCTAAACATTTCTTCGCTTTGTACGAGCTCTATAACCCGGATTCGAACACTTTCCTGACTAGGCATGGAGAGTTGGGCTTGGCTCTCCATGAGATGCACAAGATTTCTGGTTTGCCCATGGGCCAGATGCTATATCAGGAGTACTTTCCCTCCAACCATGAGTTGAGTCAGCTGAATGACCGCATGCCCAACCGCTATGAGACTTTTTGGGATCTCACATGTCACTACCATATTGCTTTGGTGCAGTCTGAGCCTTTAGCGAAGAGGACTAAGTCACAGGTGAGCCTGAAGCAGTTTGCGTGTTACTTGTTCAGAAATCTAGAGAGCAATTCTGGTGAGGCTATTTGTGAGCTGGCAACGCTTACTCCTTCAGTGGTTAATGGTCTGCTGAAGAAGATTGATGCTCACTCCTATACCATTAGCAGTCCCGAGAGTGGCTTTCCTGCAGGGACCAAGTTTAAATCATTCTTGTAGCATGTGACCACATCGATTCAGCCGATGACCCTTCTTGTCGGTTACCTCGCTATCTGGTTAAAGAAATGCGTGGTCCCGTATCAGTCCAGTGACATTTTACCATTGGAAGTGCTCTACCCAGCAGTTCAGCTTGCCTACAAAAAGGAACTTTCGCTTCTTCCGGTGATGGTAGCTAACATTCATCGAGGGCTTCGACAGATTTCTAGTGCTTTCACACAGAAAGAAGGTGTACCGTCGGCTCGGATTCCTCTTATTAAGGTGGAGCTTCCATACACTTATTTGATGGCTTGGTTCGTCCTTCATCGTTCTGATATGATGTTGGTACCTAACACCACAGATCACTCTGTTCCCCTACTACAGTTGTTTGAGAATGGCAGGTGGGAGTGGCGAGGATTCCTTGAAGTCAGGAAGCAGCTACAGGTCCACAAGTGCTGGGTATTTTCCACTTGCTTCCCACAGTTCTTCGGCCAATATGGCGAGTGTTTGACTGATGAGGAGAGGCCGAGGGGGAATCGAACTCATTTAGATATCGGCTGTTTTAATTGGCTAGTGAATATTAGGCCGGGTTATCTGACCTTCCGGGTGAGGAATCAGTGTTTCATAGAGCCATATCTACCCTGCCGATTTGCTCACCAGTTTGGCTATGATCAGCTTTATGTCGGGAACCCGCGTCAGCAGCTTCAGACTCATGATGGTTTGGTGGACGGTCTTCGGGCATGGCTGTGGACCGTGACGGGCTGCACTGGTGCTAAGTTTAGTCTCCCGAGTGCTGAGCGTCAGTTAAAGCTCACATTCTTAAGCTGCAGGTGGTTGTTAGCAGCTAACAAACCCGTCCCCGTGAAGCCAATTGCAGAGTTAGTGGCTGAGGAGGCTTCTCAGGCTGATTCTCGTGTGATTTGGGAAGATGCTCGGTCACAAAAGACGCGGAGCAAGCCTCGTCGAATCGACGAAGAAGGAAAAAAGACCTTCAATTCTGTTGAAGAGGCCTCAGGCGGAGATCCTGAAGATTACGAGGAATATTTCGAGCGAGGTTAATCACCTATCTTTTCCCTCTGTCTTCCAGAGTTATTAATCTTGACAACTGTTTGATGTTTCAGGGACAGTGGCTGATAAAGAAGAAGAATTCCGTCCTTTTACTCAGGCGAGACCTCTGATTGTTGTCCCAGCTGCTAGGCGGAAGAGACTAGACCACAAGCCGTGTGCAGATCCACGAGCATCTGAGATGGATTTGGCTGGTGATGATCCTGCTAGCGACGGAGGTAACATCTACCCTATAGACCATCCTCTTGATCATTCAGAACTTCAGGCTCATTCTTTTCCATCTCTATATAGGAGAGCGTGAGGAAGGGGAGATGAGTCTCGATCCTGCTCCTCATGATTTTACATTTTTTGGTGAGCCTGACTTACCACACCAGGTAGAAAAGCCTGCAGAAGCTGCCGACGTTAGGGAGACCATCAATGTAGGACCCGATTCAGCGAATCCAGGTACATCTACTATTGACAATATACCCTTTAGATGGCAAGTAAAGGAGTTGAACGATTCAGAATTCGTACCTCCCTTAATTGTCTCTATGCTTCTTGCTCTTTTAGATAAATTGCAGAGGGCAAACGTGGACCTTGGGAATAGAGAGGCTAACACATCCGTAGGAGGTAACTCATTTCCATTGGTCGTAGTCTCTTTATTCTTCTTTCGCATTTATATTTTCTTGTGTTAGATTTTTGGACTGATCATTTCGACGAGGAAGGTTTGGTTGTGGACACTCCTATACTCTACTTCATGTATGGCTCTCCTCAGATTGATGACCAATTGCCTGAAGATATGTTTTCTGAGTCTACACTCCCCAAGAATTCCGAGGATGGTCCTTTTGAAGGTACGTGCCTCTTCTCAGGTTAATTATAGGATTAGCCATTTTTTGACTAATGCAGCTATAATGTGATGAATCTGAGAATTTCGTTTTGTGTTTGACAGAAGCTTTTGTCGAGACTGATCCTGTTGAGCCGGCTGTGAGACTAACTACATCAGCTGATACATCAACAGCGGTTACACCTCCACTACCCCCAGTGACTCAAGGGGAAGGAGGTATAAATTAAGCAACTGAGAAATGTCATTTATTTCCTCATTAAGGCTTTTGACGGATTTCCTCCTTTTTGTGTAGGGCTTTCTTCTCGGCTTCATGTCCTCGTGAAGGAGTTGTTATCAGACAACGATCCTGAGAAGATCGTCATCTGTATAGAAGTCCACTCCTTCTTCTCCTTCGTGAATACTATGATTGGAAAACTTTTCCACGGCGGACTTTTCCTTCACCAATTTAAGCCTTTCCTTGATCCCAGAATAAATTCAATAAGGGATGCAGGATATCCGGATCTGGCGAAGGCTATAATTGATGACCTTGATTGCCTAGAGCACGAGCTTCAGATGTTACGTGAGCTCCGTGATGCAGGTGCCTCTTCATTCGTTGCTGCCAATTTGGATACTCGCTTACAGACATGGCGCGATACTCGAGCTTTCGCTGAGTTCGAGATTCAGGTGTAGCGGGATCGGGTAGATCGAGTTGAGGCCAACCTTGCAGTTAGATCATCTTCACTTGTCGATCTTGACTTTTCTATTGCCTCTTGCGAAACCAAGATAGAACAGTTCAGAAGAGGACTTCGTGAAGAAGAGGAGACTTTGAGTATCCTTCAAATGACGAAGGTACAGGATCAGCAAGCCCACATTGCCTTATCTGAGGAGTTGAAATCCTTGAAGCAGAAGCTGGTCGAGACGGAGGAGGTTGCTGTGAAGACTTTAGCCACCACTGAAGAGTCCATCAGAGCTGAATTACAGGATGAGCTTAGGCAAGCTTATGATGAGAAGCTGTCTAAGTTTAGTCAGCAGGTTTTTAGCCATGGGCTTGATGTATGATTTCATTTACTGAATATTTTGACTTTTGATCCTCTTAGTGGAAATGGTTTTATCTTTATCTTTATTATGATTTCTCACTCTGTTTGGAATGATTGACCATAATACTCACAGGATTTTTGGCAAACCCTCAGCCCTCAACGGGTTTGATAAGCCTTTACCGACTACCGTTTGAGTCGGGCTAGCATGCGGATTGTCTAAATCCGTTCCGCATGTAACATTGTGCTAAGAGAGTGAATTCTCTGAGACTTTGTGCTATGATGTCGAATACATAGGCTTTACCATTTGTTACGGGAATAGGCTACCTGGCAACGTGTGTTAGGCGTTGACATTAGGATTTTTGGCTAACCCCCATCCTTCAACGGATTTGATTAGCCTTTACCGACTACCGTTTGAGTCGGGCTAGCATGCGGATTGTCTAAATCCGTTCCGCATGTAACGTTGTGCTAAGAGACTGAATTCTCTGAGACTCGCCGCTATGACTTCGAATACGTAGACTTCGCCATTGTTACGGGAATAGTCTACCCGACAACGTGTATTAGACGTTGACTTATCCCTACTTAGGCTTCGGGATAAAGGTCCCCAGAATCAGGTTCTGGTGTCTTCTTGGCCAGTAAAAGACTAACCCGGCGACGCGTGTTAGGCATCGGCATATCTTTTCTTAGGATTCAGGATGAAATTCCCCATGCGTGTAAGGCATGGATTTTGGTGTTATAATAACAACCTGCCACAATGTTGAATATGTGGGCGGGTGTTCTTTTTAACGGTTAAGAACTAACCGGCAGCGCGGGTTAGGTGCAGACTTATACCTGCTTAGGTTTCAGGATAGGATACCCCAGAATCGAACTCTGGTGTCTTTTTCTACGGAGAAAGACTAAACTGGCAGCGCGTGTTAGGCGCAGACTTATCCCTGCTTAGGATTCGGGATAAACTTCCTAGGATGAATCCTAGATTGATAAATTCTTGGGAAAGGAAGAATTTTATATTCTATTTCCCGGTCTTCTTTTAGAGTGAAGGTGAACCCGAATACAAGGAAGGAAGAATTTTATATTCTATTCCTTGATTCTGGAAAGGAAGAATTTTATATTCTATTTCTAGCACAAAAGAAACTAGAAGTGGGATCTCCACTCCGAGAATCTGGAAGATCTAGATAAACTTACCTTTTATAGAATTGGTTATCTAGTCTGAAGATGAGTTTCTCGTTTATCGAAGTAAAATTCCAACTTCGGTTATAACCATGAGAAGGCTTAACCAAAGAGAAAAAGAAGGAAGTTCTTTCGTTTATCGAAAGGGGACTCTGAACTAAAAGTGGACCTCTTGTTCGTGGAAAGAATCAAGAGGGGAATTTGCTGGTGGTTTGGGCCAGAAAGACACTTTTGGTGGACTCACTGTCAATTGAAATTGATCAGTGAGGGATTTTGGTGGTAAAAATGATTCTGGGTTATCCTCTAGAATATTAAGTGTAATATTCTTCAAGGAACTTCCCGGTAAATGGGTTATCCTGAATGTACTAGGGATAGTACTTTTTCAGGAACTTCCCATTTATTGGCATTAATTGCCTGGCGCCCTCTTGAGTAATCAGGCGATATGCGCCGTTTGAGTAGACTGTGTCTATCACAAATGGTCCTTCCCATTTGGGTTCAAATTTACCCTTCTTCTTGGAGTTGAGGATTATCGGTTGGCGAGCAGCAAGGACCAGATCTCCTTCCTTGAAGCTTCTCTGTCGGACTCTTTTGTTAAAAGCCCTAGATATTCTGGCTTGATAAAACTCAATGTGTTGTTGAGCTTCCAAGCGCTTTTCATCCAACATTTTGAGTTCTTCGAGACGTTTCTGATGTTGTTCTTCTGTCATCATCTCAGTTGCGAGAGCGATCCGAAGGGATGGGATTTGGATTTCTAATGGTAGCACAGCTTCACATCCGTATACCAACGAATATGGGGTAGCTCCTGTAGGTGTGCGTATGGTGGTACGATAAGCCCAGAGTGCTTCACCGAGTTTATCATCGCAGTCTCGTTTATTGGTCTTCACGAGCTTTGACAGGATCTTAATGATCGTCTTGTTAAAAGCCTCAGCTAATCCATTCGAGGTGGGATAATAAGTTGTTGACGAAATATCTTGAATTTTGAACTTGTCACTGTTCGCGTGGAAAATTGTGTTCTTCTTCATAGATGATTTCATTACAACTTTGATAACAACTTTATGCGTTTACAAAGATCCGGTCTTTTTATAAGAGCCGGTTACAATGAAAATCAAAATAAATAAATAAAAAATTACAATTCTCTCTGAACAAATCACGAGTTTCCTGTTTTATGGTCCCTCGCTTGCGTGGGTTGTTTGCCTGTGTCGGGGTTGATTACCGTGGACCACCGCGCAATCTCGATCCGAACAGATCTACGTGGTATAACGGGTATTATCCCACCAAGGAGATAATAGCCGGGAGGGATCGTTTCACCAAGGAAACGCTCGCTCAAATCTCGGGATCTAAGAACCAAGCTTAGATCCGGAGTAGAATGACGTAGATCTGAGTATCCAAGTCTTCAAGCCTTCACAATTCCGAGTTGAGGTCGCAATTCGACAGAGTTTCGGCTCTTCAGAAGTTTCAAAAAAAGTCCTCTCAAATGAACAACCACCCCCCTATTTATAGCCTCTCTTCACTGTGCATTCGTGCACAAGAGAGAGGGGGGGGGGAGTCGGGCCACCTCAGGGTGGCTCGGCCTTGGCCGAGCCACCCTGGGGTGGCTCGGCTTGGGCCGAGCCACCCTGGGTTGGCTCGGTTTAGGCCGAGTCCCCGGGTATGTTCCGTTTTGTCGTTTTCCGGTGTTTTCCATCTTTCGGTTCTTCGTTTGATTTGTTCGGACTTTGATTTGATAGCCCAGGTCTTTATTTGGCAGTATTCCCGCCTCGGTGTTTGAGTTCAAGTCCGTTTTGTTGTTGGACGACTCGTTAACTTTCCGAACCGTTGGTTTGGTTCCACACGCGAACGTATTCCGTTGCTTGCGTGCCTCATCGCCTCGTCGCTCGAACGTTCGTTGATTTGTCGAATCATCGTGCCGAGCCATGTTAAGGGACCTATAGGCAATTTTATACGCCTACAGATACCCCCTCCAAAGTGTTCCAGCCTCGTTCTTTTATAGAAGAGTCTGGAATACTTTGGATATGATTGCCCCTACCCTTTGTCGGTGTAACGGGACCTGTAACGACTTTTGTTCTGTATTCCTTCACTCCTTCAGGCTATTCGGTGCTTCTTCGAATGCTTGTAAGGATTCCAGTGCTGCATTTATTGTCTGACCGTCGTCGGAATTTGAACTTGAAGTCGATTCCTTTATTTTCCAATCTTTAGCTCGTGTTTGTTGGTTCGACATACAACTAACCCTTGATTGTTGGCGTTGAGTCTTCATTTGCGACGCATTGTCCGGTGTCGTGTTATTGAGTTATCCTTAAGAATATTTTTAGAAAAAAATATTCTCCAGGAACTTCTCAATAAAAAATAGGAAATAGTTTATACTCGTATACCTTATTGGAGTATTTTCGTGCTCAAAATAAGCTGAACCGGCTTTGAAAATGAGCCAAAAAGGCAGTAATTTGGCTCAAAAAATTTCTTCCGTTCCTTTCGAATATGTGGGAGAGACAGGAATAAACCAAGGATGGGACCCTCAGTTGATTTGAAGTCGTTTTGACGCTTAATTCGGCCTCTTTTGAACTAACCTGGACTGGTCTGGTTTGGTTCAACTTGGTCCGGTCCGGTTCAACTTAGCCCAACCTATAAAAGGGTCCCTTTTCCTTCTTTTTCTTCTTTTCCTCCTCTTTTTCTAAGGCCGGCCCCCCCTTGTCCTCTTTTTGCCTTTTCTCTTCCCTCGAGCACTCTTTCGTCTTCAAATCTTGATATTTGTCCTAGATCTAGGGTTCCTTTGGATCTTGGACTGAAAAATCCCTCAAAAAGCCATTCTTTAAAATCCCTCTCAGGCCCCTCGAGCGCGTGGTGAAAGTTTCCTAAAAGACCTCATTTTTATTGGATCTCGAGCCTTTCTTCAGGTAAATCCTCCACAATTTCGATCTTTTTCATGCTCAATTTAATTTATGTACTTGTGGGATCTTATGTGGGGGTTAAAACTATGATATGGCGCCTCGAATTAATCTTTCAGGGGGATAGATCTGATAAAAAAGTGATTTTTTTTTCTAGATCTGACCTCTTTTAATTTATTTTGCAGCTTGTCATGTCGCGTCCTTCGAGAGGTCGTTCCCCTGCTATGTTAGCTGATGGCGCGCCTCCCTCCTATGCTGGTGAGCTATTTTTGGCAGTATTTGGAAATTTACAAATTAGTCCCTATTTTCTTGTAAATTTGCAAATTGGTCCATTTTACCCCACGTTGTTCTCCTTGGCGAGGCAATCGGGAAGAGCCTTGATTCTCCTTGGTGAGGATCGACGCTGCAAAGATATGTTTTGCTTGGTCAAAACCATATCTCAAAATTAAAGGGGGCGATTTGACGCTACATTGCGCTTTATAAGGCAGGGATATGTTGTTGACATACCCTGTGTTGTGATTGCACAATGTGGCCAAATCGTCTCACCCTTTATAAGGCAATGACTCTATCTTAACTATTTGTAAGATGAGTTCAATTTCCTTTTATAATCGAGACTAACCAGTGTTTAACTGTCTATTTTGCAGTGGGGTACCCTTCTGGATCATTCTCGTCCCACGCAGTCTGTGGGCGTCGTGGTGAGTATTACTCGACCTCCGACGATCCTTCCCCTATTCCAGCTACTCCTCAGTTTGCTTCGGGCACGTCGACTGAGGTTGCCCAAGTGGTGAGGGAAGGTGGTCATCGGGCTATTCGTCAGCTGATCACAGATGCGCCTTTTGTGAAGGATGCTAGCTCTACTCAGCCTCTTCGGAAGAGCGATTTCCTATTTGGTGATTCTGTCGATGACCCAGAAGCCGTATTCATTGATGCTGAGCAGTGGCTCCATAAGACCGGCAGTGGCTTCATATACTTGCCGGAGATTCCTCGGCATCGCTCATTAACTGAGCTCAGGCGTCAGGCTGTGACACGGGAGATGTCGTGGCGTTTGACTGAGGATCATGAGAGCGTCCATTGCGGTTACGTCACTCATCAGGCAGCTCCTGGCTCGAGCAGGAGTCATATCACTGGATTGCATCCTGGAGTGTTGGGACTAGATGCACCACCACGTAACGAGTTTCTCGCCACTGCTTCGACCTTAAGGAATCGCCTCGCTGCCCTAGGACGGGAGATGCCTGCTACTCGTCATAGGATTTATGGTTGGGTCCATTCTTTGGACAAGTCTTGGTGGAGCCGCATGACGACGTATGTTTTGAGCCGATGGAGCGAGGAGTTGCACGCTTGCGGTTTGTATACAGCCGTCCGTGCCACCATGTATGGCTTGCCTGTCAGTTTGAGACATTTTTGTGCTTTGTTCGAGCTATATAATCTAGACTCGAACACTTTTTTGACCCGGCAGGGGGAGTTGGGTTTGGCTCTCCACGAGATGCATAGGATTTCTGGCTTACCCATGGGACAGATGCTATACCAGGAGTACTTTCTCTCTAATCATGAATTGGACCAGTTGAAGGATCGCATGCCTGATCGCTATGAGACTCTATGGGATCTCACTTGTCATTATCACATTGCTTTAGCACAGTCTGAGCCTTTAGCAAAAAGGACCAAGGCCTCCGTGAGTCTGAAGCAGTTTGCGAACTATTTGTTCAAGAACCTGGAGAACCGTTCTGGCGAGGATATTTGTGAGTTGGCCCCACTCACTCCTTTGGAGGTGAACAGTCTGTTGAAGAAGATTGACGCTCGTTCTTATACCACTAGCAGTCCTGAGGGTGGCTTCCCTGCGAAGACCAAGTTCAGATCTTTCTTATGGCATGCGACCACACCGATCCGACCGATGACCCTTCTTGCCGGCTTTCTTGCTATCTGGTTGAAGAAGTGCATGGTTCCATACCAGTCTGGCGACGCCTTGTCCTTGGAGGTACTCTATCCAGCAGTTTAGCTTGCTTACAAGAAAGAACTCTCACTTCTTCCGGTGATGGTGGCTAATATTCACCGAGGACTTCGACAGCTTTCTAGTGCCTTCACACGGAAGGAGACCGATTTGCCAGGTCAGATTCCCACTCTTAAGGTGGAGCTTCCGTACGCTTATCTGATGACCTGGTTCGTCCTCCACCGCTCGGATATGATGTCGGTGCCGAACGCCACAGACCACTCTGTTCCCCTGCTACAGTTGCTTGAGAATGGCAGGTGGGAGGGCCGAGGATTTTCTGATGTCAGACAGAAGCTGTAGGTCCACAAGTGTTGGGCGTTCTCCACTTGTTTTCCGCAGTTCTCCGGCCGGTACGGCGAGTGCTTGATAGATGATGAGAGGCCGAGAGAGTATCGGACTCACTTAGACATTGGCTGCTTCAATTGGCTGGTGAACATCAGGCCTGGCTATCTGACTTTTCGGGTGAGGGATCAGTGCTTCATAGAGCCATATCTACCCTGCCGATTCGCTCGCCAGTTTGGCTATGATCAGCTCTACATCGGGAATCCTTGTCAGCAGTTTCGGACCCATAGTGGTTTGGTAGACGGTCTTCGTGCATGGTTGTGGACCGTGACTGGCTGTACTGGTGCTAAGTTCAGTCTCCCGAGTATTGATCGGCAGTTGAACCTCACTTTCTTGAGCTGCAAGTGGTTACTAGCAGCTAACAAGACTGTTCCCGTGAAGCCGATTACAGAGATAGAGGCTGAGGAGGCTTCTCAGCTTGATTCCCTTAGGATTCGGGAGAATGCTCGAGCACAGAGGGCGCGGAATAAGACTCGCCGGATTGATGAAGAGGGCCAGAGGACATTCCATTCCACAGACGAGGCTTCAGGCGGGGATCCCGAAGATTATGATGACTTTTCCGAGCGAGGTTTGCAATTCATCTTTTACTTCTATCTTCCAGAAGTATTGAAACTGACTATGGTTTGATGTTTCAGGGACCACAGTTGATCAGGATGAAGAGTTCCGTCCTCCTCCCCAGGCGAGACCTTCGATCCCCATTGCTAGGCGGAAGAGATTAGCCCGTAAGCCGCGTGCAGCTTCCCGAGCTTCTGATATGGACCTGGCTGGCGATGATCCTACCAATGACGAAGGTAATATCCATCCTGTGAACCATTCTCTTGGTTATTCGGAACATTGACTCATGCTCTTCTATCTCTATATAGGAGTGCGTGGAGAGAATGAGATGAGTCCCGATCCCATTCCCGTATCTCCCGATGAGTCTGACCCACTACCTCATGTAGAGAGGCCTACAGGGGTTGCTGACATTGGAGAGGAGATCAATGTAGGACCTGATTCCGTGAATCCAGGTACATCTAACACTGGCACTGTATTTCTTTAGATAATACACGAATGAATTTGTGTATCCTCTAACTGTCCTCTACTTCTTGCTTCTTCAGATAATTTGCAGGAGACGAATCCTAGAAATGAAGAGGCTGATGCACCCGTGAGAGGTAACTCATTTCCATTAGTTGTAGTCTCTTCATTCTTCTTTGGCACTGATATCTTTTTATGTCAGATTTCTCCATCGATGACTTTGACGAGGGAAGCTTGTTTGCGGACACTCCTATGATGCGCTACATATATAGCTCTCCTCAGATCGATGACCAGTTACCTGGGGATATGTTTTCTGAGCCCGCCTTCGCTGAAAATCCCGAGGATGGTTCCTTTGAAGGTATGTGCTTCTTTCTGAGTTAATTATAGGACTAGCCAATCTTGACTAATGCAACTATGATGTAACGCCTCTGCGAATTCTGTTTTGAATCTGACAGGAGCTTTTGTTGAGAAAGACTCTATTGAGCCGGCTGTGAGACCAACTACACCAGTTGATGCACCTACAGCCGTTACACCTCCACTACCCCCAGCGGCTCAAGGGGAAGAAGGTATAAGTCAACTCATTGAAGAGTGTTATTCTTTTTTTTTTATTAAGACTTTTGACGGACTTCTCCCTTTTTTGTGTAGGGCGTCCCTCTCGTCTTCATGTCTTAGTGAAGGAGTTATTATCTGACGACGATCCTGACAAGGTCGTCATCTGTATAGAAGTTCGCTCCTTCTTCTCCTTTGTGAATGCTATGATCGGCAAGCTCTTCCACAGCGGACTTTCACTTCACCAGTTTAAACCTCTCCTTAATTCCAGAATCAACTTGATAAGGGAAGCAGGATATCCAGACTTGGCGAAGGCTATAGTTGACGATCTTGACTGCTTAGAGCATGAGCTCCAGATGTTTCGTGAGCTTCGAGATACCGGTGTTTCTTCATTTATCGCTGCTGAGCTGGAGACCCGTTTACAGTCACTGCGCGAGACTCAGGTTCTTGCTAGTCTTGAGGTTCAGGTGCGGCGAGATCGAGTAGCTCGAGTTGAGACCGGCCTTGCTACCAGATTATCTTCCCTTGCCGAGCTTGACTCTTCCATCATCTCTTGTGAGACCCAGATAGACCAGCTCAGAAGAGAGCTCCGCGAGAAAGAGGAGACCTTGGGTATTCTCCAGATGAAGAGAGGACAGGATCAGCAGACCTGCACTGCTTTATCTGACGAGCTGACATCCTTAAAGCAGGAGCTGGTTGAGACAGAGGAGACTGCTGCGAAGACCTCTGCCGCTACCGAGGAGTCCATTAGAGCTGAGCTTAGCCAAGCTTATGATGATAAGCTGTCTAAGTTCAGTCAGCAGATTTTTAGCCACGGGCTTGATGTGTGATTTTGTTTGCTGAGTGTTTTGACTCTTGACTCTTTTAGTGAATTTCCTTTTTATCTTTATTATGATTCGTCATTCCGTTTGAAATGATTGACCACAATACACATAGGATTTTTAGCAAACCCTCAGCCATCAACGGATTTGGTTAGCCTTTACCGACTACCGTTTGAGTCGGGCTAGCATACGAGTTGTTTAAATCCGTTCGCATGTAACGTTATGCTCAGAGATTGAATTCTCTGAGACTTTGTGCTATGATGTCGAATACATAGACTCCGCCATTGTTACGGGAATAGGCTACCCGGCGACACGTGTGAGGTGTTGGCTTTAGGATTTTTGGCCAACCCCCAGCCTCTAACGGATTTGATTAGCCTTTACCGACTACCGTTTGAGTCGGGCTAGCGTGCGGATTGTCTAAATCCGTTCCACACGTGACGTTAAGCTAAAAGAGTTAACTCTTTTAGTGCTACGACATTGAATACGTAGACTTCGTCTTTCTCTTGTGAAAAGACTAAACAACAACGTGTATGAGACGTTAACTTAGGATTTTTGGCAAATCCTCAGCCTTCAACGGATTTGATGTGCTCTTACCGACTACCGTTTGAGTCGGGCTTACATGCGGATTGTTTTAATCCGTTCCGCATATGACGTTACGCTAAAGGAATGAACTCCCTTAGACTTCGTGCTACAACTTCGAATGTGTAGACTCTGCCATTGTTATGGGAATAGGCTACCCAGCAACGTGTATTAGACGTTGGCTTATCCCTATTTAGGCTTTGGGACAAAGGACCCCAGAGTCAGACTCTGGTATCTTTTTCTACGGATAAAGACCAAATCGGCGACGCGTGTTAGGCGTTGACCTATCCTTTCTTAGGATTCAGGATAAAATTCCCCATGCGTGTGAGACGTGGATTTCGGTGTTATTAATAACAACCTGCCACAATGTTGAATATGCGGACGAGTGTTCTTTTTAACGGTTAAGAACTAGCCGGCCGCGCGTGTTAGGTGTGGACTTATCCTTACTTAGGTTTCAGGATAAAATACCCCAGAATCGAACTCTGGTGTCTTTTTCAATCGGAAAAAGACTAAACCGGCAGCGCGTGTTAGGCGCAGACTTATCCCTGCTTAGGTTTCGGGATAAAATACCTAAGATGAATCTTAATTTTATAAATTTTGGAAAAAGTGTTGGTGTGGGAAGGAAGAATTTTATAATCTATTCCCTGAACAAGGAATGAAGAATTTTATATTCTATTCCTTATTTCTGGAAAGGAAGAATTTTATATTCTATTTCCAGTGCGAGAAGGAAACTAGAAGTGGGATCTCCACTCCAAGAATCCGGAAGATCTAGATAAACTTACCTTTTATAGGATCGGTTATCTGATCGAGAGAAGAGTTCTTCGTTTATCGAAGTGAAATTTCAGCCTCGGTTATAACCATGAAAGGGTTGAACCAAAGAGAAAAGAAAGAGAGTTCCTTCGTTTATCGAAAGGGGACTCCGAATTGAGATTGGACCTTTTTGGTGAACTCACTGTCAACTAAAATTGATCAGTGAGGGATTTTGGTGGTTTGAACTTGGGTTATCCTTTAGAATATTAAGTGTAATATTCTTCAAGGAACTTCCCGATAAATGAGTTGTCCTGAACGTACTAGGGATAGTACTTTTTCAAAAACTTCCTATTTATTGGCATTAATTGCCTGTCACCCTCTAGAGAAATTAAGCGATAAGCGCCGTTCGAATAGACTGTGTCTATTACAAACGGTCCTTCCCACTTAGGTTCGAATTTACCTTTCTTCTTGGAGGTGAGGATTATTGGTCGGCGAGCGGCGAGGACCAGATCTCCTTCCTTGAAGCTTCTTTGGCGGACTCTTTTGTCAAAAGCCCTGGATATCCTAGCCTGGTAGAACTCGATGTGTTGTTGGGCCTCCAAGCGCTTTTCGTCCAGCCTTTCGAGTTCCTCAAGACGTTTTTGATGATGTTCTTCGGTCGTCATCTCCGTTGCGAGAGCGATCCGAAGGGAGGGGATTTGAATCTCTAACGGTAGTACAGCTTCACATCCGTACACCAGAGAATATGGAGTAGCTCTTGTAGGAGTACGTATTGTGGTGCGATAAGCCCAGAGCGCTTCGCCGAGTTTATCGTCCCAATCTCGCTTATTGGTCTTCACAAGCTTTGACAGGATCTTGATGATTGTCTTGTTGAAAGCCTCAGCTAATCCGTTCGTAGCGGGGTAATAAGCTGTTGACGAAACGTCCTGAATTTTGAATTTGTCACAAAACCTGATGAAGGCATTGCTTATGAATTGTGGACCGTTGTCATGAATGATCCGCCTCGGCACGCCGTGTCGGTATATGATGTAATGCTTGATGAAGTTGATGACGTTGTTCGTCTTCACTTCTTTAAGCGAAATGGCTTCAGCCCACTTTGAAAAGTAGTCGGTGATAGCGAGAATAAATCGATCACCTTTGACTGAAGGAGGAAAGATAGGACCGACAATATCCATACCCCATGTCTCGAATGGCCAAGACGTGGTTGATGTGTGTAATCGCTCCGGAGGTTGGTGCATATAATTTGCATGCACTTACAAGCATGACATTCTCGGGCGTACTCGATCGCGTCACGAACCATTGTTGGCCAGAAATATCCCATTCTTCTGATTCGATCATACAACTTGGGACCAGGCTAATGCGCACCGCATTCTCCTTCATGTGCTTCCTTAAGAACTTCCTTTGCTTCTTCGTTCGAAAGGCATCGGAGAAGCAAATCATCATACCCCCGGCGATATAGCGTACGGGTCTCGGTATTGTAAAAGAACCGCGGAGCTCTTCGGCGAATAGATTCTTTTTCTTTTGCGTCCTCTGGTAAAATGCCGTATTGGACGTAATCAATAAGGGGAAAACGCCAATCTCGGGACTCGGATCCGATTTGGGTTGAGTTCACCTCTTTGGCTTTTCCATTTCTATCATCCTCCTCTTCAACCTCCATATCGTATATGGGTATGCAGAGTTGGTGTGATCTCACCGTGACTAGCAGTTCAGTTTCGGGCGGCTGCGCGAGTGATACTGCCAGTGCTGCCAGTGCATCCGCATAAGCGTTCTGGAGACGCGAGATATATTCGATATAGAATTCTTCAAAAGAATCTGCCATTCCGACGGCCTCCTGGTGGTATGGAATCAGGTCTGGGTTCCTGACTTCATACTCTCCACGAACTTGGTTAACGATCAATTGAGAATCTCCAAAGGCTTCGAGATATTCGACCCCCAGCTCTTTGGCGAAACTGAGTCCAATGATGAGCGCATTGTACTCGGCTACGTTATTGGAACATGGATTTGTCAGCGAATAAGCTCGGGGCATCACGTGCTTCCCTGGGGAAACTAAGACCACTCCAACTCCGGAGGTGACTTTAGGACATCCAGGGGTTACTGCCTTATTAACTGCTCTCGAAGCACCATCAAAGTATAACTGCCATACTTGTTGATGTGATGTGGTATTAACCTCGTGGGTTTCATCTGGTAAATCATCATATACCTCAACTGTATCTGTTGTCGGGCTTGCCGCCAAAAGATCATAAATCGCTTGTCCTTTGACCGACTTCTGCTGTTTGAAGTGCAGATCATACTGGGACAAAAGAAGGGCCCACTTTGCTAACCGCCAATTCATCGAACCCGGTTGAGTCATGAATACCCGTACCGGATTAACATTAGCGATGACGTAAATCGTCTGGCCAACTAAGTAATGTCGCATTTTCTGTACCGCTAACACCAATGCGAGACATTCTTTCTCGATCATCGGGTATCGAGACTCGGCGCCTATCAAGGTCCGACTTAGATAATAGGCTGCCTGTTCGTGACCATTATCATCGTCTTGTGCTAATAAAGCACTTATCGAATGGTTCATCGCCTTGATGTAAATCAAGAACGGTTTACCTGATTTTGGTGCAACAAGAACAGGGGGATTCATCAGATATGCCTTGATGTCTTCGAATGCTTTTTGGCAGGCGTCGTCCCAAATAAAAAACATGCCCTTCTTGTTTAGCTTAGAAAATGGTTGGCACTTCCCAGATAGATTTGAGATGAACCTCCGGATATAAGCCAGACGACCTTGCAATCCTCGGAGTTCCCTTAGATTCCTCGGGGGTTGCAATTCATTTATCGCTTTTACCTTGTCTGGGTCAATGTGTATACCCTTAGTGGTGACGACGAATCCAAGGAATTTTCCGCTGGACATTCCGAGGAAGGATTTTGTGGGATTCATCTTCAACTGATGACTCCGCATGAGATCAAACATCGTTCTCAAGTCTTTGACGTGATCTGCTTTGTTGCGGCTCTTTACCACCAAATCATCAACGTAGCATTCCACCGTTTTCCTGAGATGTTTCTGGAAAATCTTAGTCATCGCTCGTTGGTACGTAGCACCTGCATTCTTCAGACCGAACGGCATCACCGTGTAGCAGAAGATACCGAGGGGCGTTCTGAATGCTGTATGCTTCTCGTCGTCCGGGTGCATCTTGATTTGATTGTACCCCGAAAAACCATCCATGAAGGACATTCTTTCGAATCCACATGTATTGTCAATAATGACATCCGTGATCGGGAGAGGAAAATCGTCTTTTGGACATGCTTCGTTCAGATTCCTGAAGTCGATGCAAATCCTGATCTTGCCATTTTTTTTCATGACGGGAACGATGTTGGCTAGCCAGTCTGGATGTTGTTCCTCTCGGATGAATCCTGAGTCGATCAACTTCTTAACCTCAGCCTCGATGGCTTCCATGATCTGTGGACGAAACCGTCTTTGCTGTTGCTTGATAGGTTTGGCATTCGGCTTGATGTCGAGGCGGTGCATTGCCACATTGGGGTCAAGTCCTAGCATGTCTTCATAGTTCCAGGCGAAGACATCAATGTACTCTCTGATCAAGGTAATTAACTCTTCCTTTTCATCTGGGGGAAGACTACCGCCGATGAATATGGGCTTTGGATTGGCTTCATCACCCATATTGATCTGGACTACTTCGTCTTCGGTGGGTAGCTCTCTTTGCTCGAACCTATCACCATATTGCATGTTCGGTGATGAACCCATGGGTCCTCCCACGTTTGCATTTGATCGTCGTCCTCCATCGTAGATGGATCAGCTGTAGTCATGTTCGACATTAAGGTCTTGAACATTTCTCCCAAACTTGTGTCGGAATCCTCAGCTGAAGAATCTGGCAAGTACCCATCCTTAGCTTTGTTAACAATTTGATCGATGATTTGCCAGCCACATTCGTCATCTGATGAAATGTAGCCTAAGCCTCTCTTGTGATGGTAATAATTATCCGGTTTCCCTTTTGGGACATATGCCATTTTGACTGGGATACGGGAACCTCGGTCGAAGTATAAACCTTCTCCGAGTGTAAAGTCGTACCCTTGTTTTTCCATGAGCGTACACGCTTCCGGACTATACTTTGATAAGTGCAGGCCAGATTTGTCATCGTCTTCATCTTCTCTTAGGAAATGATCCGGCAACGGAAGACTTTCTCCTTTACCGTAGATCACTTCTTTTTGTCCTCCTGTTTTGGTAGGAATAATCTGAGTTGTTCCGAAGGAATGCTGGAGGCGTTTCTTCGTTACATAAGATGATCGGAGTGGCATACATAAATCGGGATTATTGTATAATCCTTCTATCACATCATCAAGAGACAAGGAGTACTCTAAACCAGGATTTATTTCAATATCGGCAAGTTGCCAGTTACAACCGCCGTCTGACGACTGTTCGTCATCGAGATTGATTACAAAGGGTACAATGTCATTCAAAACAAAACCACTATTGTAATCGAATCCGGCTTCGGAATCAGCTTCTTCTCCGCTGTCCGTGCCTTGGATCGATGGTTCCGTGTCGGATTCGTTACCATAAAGGAGAGAATCTGTGAAGTAATTCTCATACCCTTTGAATGGTTGCTTATCCGCGACCACCGTCCTAAC
>BQKN01056719.1:0-16074 GCA_022839385.1 Asparagus kiusianus
CTTGACGGAGGATCATGAGAGCGTCCATTGCGGCTACGTCACACATCAGGCAGCTCCTGGCTCGAGCAGGAGTCATATCACCGGATTGCATCCCGGAGTGTTGGGACTAGATGCACCACCACGTAACGAGTTTCTCGCCACTGCCTCGACCTTAAGGAATCGCCTCGCTATCCTAGGACGGGAGATGCCTGCGACTCATCACAGGATTTATGGTTGGGTCCACTCTTTGGACAAGTCTTGGTGGAGTCGCATGACGACATATGTCTTGAGCCGATGGAGAGAGGAGTTGCACGCTTGCGGTTTGTATGCAGCTGTTCGTGCCACCATGTATGGCTTGCCTGTCAGTTTGAGGCATTTCTGTGCTTTGTTCGAGCTATATAATCCAGACTCGAACACTTTTCTGACCCGACAGGGGGAGTTGGGCTTGGCTCTTCACGAGATGCACAGGATTTCCGGCTTGCCCATGGGACAGATGCTATACCAGGAGTACTTTCCCTCTAATCATGAATTGGACCAGTTGAAGGATCGCATGCCTGATCGCTATGAGACTCTATGGGATCTCACTTGTCATTATCACATTGCTTTAGCACAGTCTGAGCCTTTAGCAAAAAGGACCAAGGCCTCCGTGAGTCTGAAGAAGTTTGCTAACTATTTGTTCAAGAACCTGGAGAACCGTTCTGGCGAGGATATTTGTGAGTTGGCCCCACTTACTCCTTCAGAGGTGAACAGTCTGTTAAAGAAGATTGACGCTCGTTCTTATACCACTAGCAGTCCTGAGGGTGGCTTCCCTGCGAAGACCAAGTTCAGATCTTTTTTATGGCATGCGACCACACCGATCCGACCGATGACTCTTCTTGCCGGCTTTCTTGCTATCTGGTTGAAGAAGTGCGTGGTTCCATACCAGTCTGGCGACGCCTTGCCCTTGGAGGTACTCTATCCAGCAATTCAGCTTGCTTACAAGAAAGAGCTTTCACTTCTTCCGGTGATGGTAGCTGACATTCACCGAGGACTTCGACAGCTTTCTAATGCCTTCACACGGAAGGAGACCGATTTGCCAGGTCAGATTCCCACTCTTAAGGTGGAGCTTCCGTACGCTTATCTGATGGCCTGGTTCGTCCTCCATCGCTCGGATATGATGTCGGTGCCGAACGCCACAGATCACTCCGTTCCCCTGCTACAGTTGCTTGAAAATGGCAGGTGGGAGGGTCGAGGATTTTCTGATGTCAGACAGCAGCTGCAGGTCCACAAGTGTTGGGCATTCTCAACTTGTTTTCCGCAGTTCTCCGGCCGGTACGGCGAGTGCTTGATAGATGATGAGAGGCCGAGAGAGTATCGGACTCACTTAGACATTGGCTGCTTCAATTGGCTGGTGAACATCAGGCCTGGCTATCTGACTTTTCGGGTGAGGGATCAGTGCTTCATAGAGCCATATCTACCCTACCGATTCGCTCGCCAGTTTGGCTATGATCAGCTCTACATCGGGAATCCTCGTCAGCAGTTTCGGACCCATAGTGGTTTGGTAGACGGTCTCCGTGCATGGTTGTGGACCGTGACTGGCTGTACTGGTGCTAAGTTCAGTCTCCCGAGTATTGATCGGCAGTTGAACCTCACTTTCTTGAGCTGCAAGTGGTTACTAGCAGCTAACAAGACTGTCCCCGTGAAGCCGATTGCAGAGATAGAGGCTGAGGAGGCTTCTCAGCTTGATTCCCTTAGGATTCGGGAGAACGATCGAGCACAGAGGGCGCGGAACAAGACTCGCCGAATTGATGAAGAGGGTTAGAGGACATTCCATTCCACAGACGAGGCTTCAGGCGGGGATCCCGAAGATTATGATGACTTTTCCGAGCGAGGTTTGCAATTCATTTTTTTTCTCTATCTTCCAGAAATATTGAAACTGACTATGGTTTGACGTTTCAGGGACCACAGTTGATCATGATGAAGAGTTTCATCATCCTCCTCAGGCGAGACCTTCGATCCCCACCGCTAGGCGGAAGAGGTTAGCCCGTAAGCCGCGTGCAGCTTCCCGAGCTTCTGATATGGACCTGGCTGGCGATGATCCTGCCAGTGACGGAGGTAATATCCATCCTGTGAACCATTCTCTTGGTTATTCGGAACATTGACTCATGCTCTTCTATCTCTATATAGGAGTGCATGGAGAGAATGAGATGAGTCCCGATCCCATTCCCGTATCTCCCGATGAGTTTGACCCACTACCTCATGTAGAGAGGCCTACCGGGGTTGCTGACATTGGAGAGGAGATCAATGTAGGACCCGATTCCGTGAATCCAGGTACATCTAACACTAACACTGCATTTCTTTAGATAATACACGAATGAATTTGTGTATCCTCTAACTGTCCTCTACTTCTCGCTTCTTCAGATAATTTGCAGGAGACGAATCCTAGAAATGAAGAGGCTGATGCACCCGTGAGAGGTAACTTATTTCCATTAGTTGTAGTCTCTTCACTCTTCTTTGGCACTTATATCTTTTTATGTCAGATTTCTCCATTGATGATTTTGATGAGGGAGGCTTGTTTACGGACACTCCTATGATGCACTACATATATAGCTCACCTCAGATTGAGGACCAGCTACCTGGAGACATGTTTCCTGAGTCCGCATTCGCTAACAATCCCGAGGATGGTTCCTTTGAAGGTATGTGCCTCCTTCTGAGTTGATTATAGGACTAGCCAATCTTGACTAATGCACCTATAATGTAACGCCTCTGCGAATTCTGTTTTGAATTTGACAGGAGCTTTTGTTGAGAAAGATCATATTGAGCCGGCTGTGAGACCAACTACACCAGTTGATGCATCTACAGCCGTTACACCTCCACTACCCCCAGCGGCTCAAGGGGAAGAAGGTATAAGTCAACTCATTGAAGAGTACTATTCCTTTTTCTTATTAAGACTTTTGACGGACTTCTCCCTTTTTTGTGTAGGGCGTTCTTCTCGTCTTCATGTCTTAGTAAGGGAGTTGTTATCTGACGACGATCTCGACAAGATCGTTATCTGCCTAGAAGTTCACTCCTTCTTCTCCTTTGTGAATGCCATGATTGGCAAGATCTTTCACGGCGGACTTTCGCTTCTCCAGTTTAAACCTCTCCTTAATTCCAGGATCAATTTGATAAGGGAAGCAGGATACCCAGATTTGGCGAAGGCCATAGTTGACGATCTCGACTGTCTAGAGCATGAGCTTCAGATGTTTCGTGAGCTTCGAGATATCGGTGCCTCTTCCTTCATTGCTGCTGAGCTGGAGACCCGTTTACAGTCACTACGCGAGACTCAGCTTCTTGCTAGTCTTGAGGTTCAGGTGCAGCGAGACCGAGTAGCTCGAGTTGTTGAGACCGGCCTTGCTACCAGGTTATCTTCACTTGCCGAGCTCCGCTCTTCTATTACTTCTTGTGGGACCAAGATAGATCAGCTCAGAAGAGAACTCCGCGAAGAAGAGGAGACTTTTGGCATTCTTCAGATGACAGAAGCACAGGACCAGCAGACCTGTACGGCTTTGTCCGATGAGTTGAAGTCTTTGAAGCAGAGGCTAGTCGAGATCGAGGAGGCTGCTGCGAAGACTTCGACCGCCACCGAGGAGTCCCTTAGGGCTGAACTTAGGCAAGCTTATGATGAGAAGCTGTCTAAGGTCAGCCAGCAGATTTTTAGCCACAGTCTTGATGTCTGATTTTGTTTACTGAGTGATTTGACTTTTGACTCTTTTAGTGAATTCCCTTTTTATCTTTATTATGATTCGTCATTCCGTTTGAAATGATTGACCACAATACTCATAGGATTTTTGGCAAACCCTCAGCCATCAACGGATTTGGTTAGCCTTTACCGACTACCGTTTGAGTCGGGCTAGCATGCGAGTTGTTTAAATCCGTTCGCATATAACGTTATGCTCAGAGATTGAATTCTCTGAGACTTTGTGCTATGATGTCGAATACATAGACTTCACCATTGTTACGGGAATAGGCTACCCGGCGACACGTGTGAGGTGTTGGCTTTAGGATTTTTGGCCAACCCCCAGCCTCTAACGGATTTGATTAGCCTTTACCGACTACCGTTTGAGTCGGGCTAGCATGCGGATTATCTAAATCCGTTCCGCACGTGACGGTAAGCTAAAAGAGTTAACTCTTTTAGTGCTACGATATTGAATACGTAGACTTCGTCTTTCTCCTGTGAAAAGACTAAACAGCAACGTGTATGAGACGTTGACTTAGGATTTTTGGCAAATCCTCAGCCTTCAACGGATTTGATATGCTCTTACCGACTACCGTTTGAGTCGGGCTTACATGCGGATTGTTTTAATCCGTTCCGCATGTGACGTTGCGCTAAAGGAATGAATTCCCTTAGACTTTGTGCTACAACTTTGAATATGTAGACTTTGCCATTGTTATGGGAATAGGCTACCCAGCAACGTGTATTAGACGTTGGCTTATCCCTACTTAGGCTTTGGGATAAAATTCCCCAGGTTTAGACCCTGGTGCCTTTTTCAATCGGCGAAAGACTAAACCGGCGACGCGTGTTAGGCGTCGACATATCCTTTCTTAGGATTCAGGATAAAATTCCCCATGCGTGTGAGGCATGGATTTCGGTGTTATTAATAACAACCTGCCACAATGTTGAATATGCAGACGGGTGTTCTTTTTAACGGTTAAGAACTAACCGGCGACGCGTGTTAGGCGTCGACTTATCCTTACTTAGGTTTCAGGATAAAATACCCCAGAATCGAACTCTGGTGTCTTTTTCAATCGGAAAAAGACTAAACCGACAGCGCGTGTTAGGCGTAGACTTATCCCTGCTTAGGTTTCGGGATAAAATACCTAACATGAATCTTAATTTTGTAAATTTTGGAAAAGGAGTTGGTGTGGGAAGGAAGAATTTTATATTTTATTCCCCGAACAAGGAAGGAAGAATTTTATATTCTATTCCTTGTTTCTGGAAAGGAAGAATTTTATATTCTATTTCCAGTGCAAGAAGGAAACTAGAAGTGGGATTTCCACTCCGAGAATCCGGAAGATCTAGATAAACTTACCTTTTATAGGATTGGTTATCTGATCGAAAGATGAGTTCTTCGTTTATCGAAGTGGAATTTCTACTTCGGTTATAACCATGAGAAGGTTTAACCAAAGAGAAATGAAAGGGAGTTCCTTCGTTTATCGAAAGGGGACTCCGAATTGAGATTGGACCTTTTTGGTGAACTCACTGTCAACTGAAATTGATCAGTGAGGGATTTTGGTGGTTTGAATTTGGGTTATCCTTTAGAATATTAAGTGAAATATTCTTCAAGGAACTTCCCGATAAATGAGTTGTCCTGAACATACTAGGGATAGTACTTTTTCAAAAACTTTCCATTTATTGGCATTAATTGCCTATCACCCTCTAGAGAAATTAAGCGATAAGCGCCGTTCGAATAGACTGTATCTATCACAAACGGTCCTTCCCACTTAGGTTCGAATTTACCTTTCTTCTTGGAGGTGAGGATTATTGGTCGGCGAGCAGCGAGGACCAGATCTCCTTCCTTGAAGCTTCTTTGGCGAACCCTTTTGTCAAAAGCCCTGGATATCCTAGCCTGGTAGAACTCGATGTGCTGTTGAGCTTCCAAGCGCTTTTCGTCCAACCTTTCGAGTTCCTCAAGACGTTTTCGATGCTGCTCTTCGGTCGTCATCTCCGTTGTGAGAACGATCCGAAGGGAAGGAATTTGAATCTCCAACGGTAGCACAGCTTCACATCGGTACACCAGAGAATATGGAGTGGCTCTTGTAGGAGTGCGTATTGTGGTGCGATAAGCCCAGAGCGCTTCGCCGAGTTTATCGTCCCAATCTCGCTTATTGGTCTTCACAAGCTTTGATAGGATCTTGATGATCGTCTTGTTGAAAGCCTCAACTAATCCGTTCGCAGCTGGGTAATAAGCTGTCGACGAAACATCTTGAATTTTGAACTTGTCGCAAAACCTGATGAAGGCATTGCTTATGAATTGCGGACCGTTGTCATGAATGATCCGCCTCGGCACGCCGTGTTGGTATATGACATGATGCTTGATGAAGTTGATGACGTTGTTCGTCTTCACTTCTTTAAGCGGAATGGCTTCAGCCCACTTTGAAAAGTAGTCGGTGATAGCGAGAATAAATCGATCACCTTTGACTGAAGGAGGAAAGATAGGACCGACAATATCCATACCCCATGTCTCGAATGGCCAAGACGTGGTTGATGTGTGCAATCACTCCGGAGGTTGGTGCATATAATTTGCATGCACTTGACAAGCATGATATTCTCGGGCGTACTCGATCGCGTCACGAACCATTGTCGGCCAGAAATATCCCATTCTTCTGATTCGATCATACAGCTTGGGACCAGGCTGATGCGCACCGCATTCTCCTTCATGTGCTTCCTTAAGAACTTCTTTTGCTTCTTCGTTCGAAAGGCATCGGAGAAGCAAATCATCATACCCCCGGCGATATAGCGTACGGGTCTCGGTATTGTAAAAGAACCGCGGAGCTCTTCGGCGAATAGATTCTTTTTCTTTTGCGTCCTCTGGCAAAATACCATATTGGACGTAATCGATGATGGAAAAACGCCAATCTCGGGACTCGGACCCGATTTGGGTTGAGTTCACCTCTTTGGCGTTCTCGTTTTTATCATCCTCCTCTTCAACCTCCATATCGTATATGGGTATGCAGAGTTGGTGTGATCTCACCGTGACTAGCAGTTCAGTTTCAGGCGGTTGCGCGAGTGATACTACTAGTGCTGCCAGTGCATCCGCATAAGCATTCTGGAGACGTGGGATGTATTCGATGTAGAATTCTTCAAAAGAATCTGCCATTCTGACGGCCTCCTGGTGGTACGGAATCAGATCTGGGTTCCTGACTTCATACTCTCCACGAACTTGGTTAACGATCAATTGAGAATCTCCAAAGGCTTCGAGATACTCGACCCCCAGCTCTTTGGCGAAACTGAGTCCAATGATGAGCGCGTTGTACTCGGCTACGTTATTGGAACATGGATTCGTCAGCGAATAAGCTCGAGGCATCACGTGCTTCCCTGGGGAAACTAAGACCACTCCAACTCCGGAGGTGACTTTAGGACATCCAGGGGTTACTACCTTATTAACTGCTCTCGAAGCACCATCGAAGTATAACTGCCATACTTGTTGGTGTGATGTGGTATTAACCTCGTGGGTTTCATCTGGTAAATCATCATATACCTCAACTGCGTCTGTTGTCGGGCTTGCTGCCAAAAGATCACAGATCGCTTGTCCTTTGACCGATTTCTGCTGTTTGAAGTGCAGATCATACTGGGACAAAAGAAGGGCCCACTTTGCTAACCGCCAATTCATTGAACCTGGTTGAGTCATGAACACCCGTACCGGATTAACATTGGCAATGACATAAATCGTCTGGCCCACCAAGTAATGTCGCATCTTCTGTACTGCGAACACTAATGCGAGACATTCTTTCTCGATCATCGGATACCGAGACTCGGCGCCTATCAAGGTCCGACTTAGGTAATAGACTGCCTGTTCGTGACCATTATCATCGTCTTGTGCTAATAAAGCACTTACCGAATGGTTCATCGCCTTGATGTATATCAAGAACGATTTACCTGATTTTGGTGCGACAAGAACAGGTGGATTCATCAGATATGCCTTGATATCTTCGAATGCCTTCTGGCAAGCATCGTCCCAAATAAACGATACGCCTTTCTTGTTTAGCTTCGAAAATGGTTAGCACTTCCCAGAAAGATTTGAAATGAACCTCCGGATATAAGCCAGACGACCTTGCAATCCTCTGAGTTCTCTTAGATTCCTCGGGGGTTGCAATTCATTTATTGCTTTCACCTTGTCTGGGTCGATGTGTATACCTTTAGTAGTGACGACGAATCCAAGGAATTTTCCACTGGACATTCCTAGGAAGGATTTTGTGGGATTCATCTTCAACTGATGACTCCGCATGAGATCAAACATCGTTCTCAGGTCTTTGATGTGATCTTCTTTGTTGCGGCTTTTTACCACTAAATCGTCAACGTAGCATTCAACTGTTTTCCTAAGGTGTTTCTGGAAAATTTTAGTCATTGCTCGTTGGTATGTGGCACCTGCATTCTTCAGACCGAATGGCATCACCGTGTAGCAGAAGACGCCGAGGGGTGTTCTGAACGCTGTATGCTTCTCGTCATCTGGGTGCATCTTGATTTGATTGTACCCTGAAAAGCCGTCCATGAAGGACATTCTCTCGAATCCGCATGTATTGTCGATAATTACATCCGTGATTGGGAGAGGAAAATCGTCTTTTGGACATGCTTCATTTAGGTTTCTGAAGTCGATGCAAATTCTGATTTTGCCATTCTTCTTCATGACGGGGACGATGTTGGCTAACCAGTCTGGATGTTGTTCCTCCCGGATAAATCCTGAGTCGATCAACTTCTTAACCTCTGCCTCGATGGCTTCCATAATCTGCGGACGAAACCGTCTTTGTTGTTGCTTGATAGGTTTAGCATCCGGCTTGATGTCGAGGCGGTGCATCGCCACATTGGGGTCTAGCCCTGGCATGTCTTCGTAGTTCCATGCGAAGACATCAATGTATTCTCTGATTAGGGCAATTAACTCCTCCTTCTCATCTGGGGGAAGGCTACCGCTGATAAATATGGGCTTTGGATTGGCCTCATCGCCCATATTAATTTGGACTACTTCGTCCTCGGTGGGTGGTTCTCTCTGCTCGAACCTATCACCATATTGCATGTTCAAGTGATGAACCCATGGGTCTTCCCACGTTTGTATTTGATCGTCGTCTTCCATTGTAGATGGATCAGCTGTAGTCATGTTCGACATTAAGGTTTTGAACATTTCTCCCAAACTTGTGTCGGAATCCTCAGCTGAAGAGTCTGGCAAGTACCCATCCTTAGCTTTGTTAGAAATTTGATCGATGATTTGCCAACCACATTCGTCATCTGATGAGACATAGCCTAGGCCTCTCTTGTGACGGTAATAATTATCCGGTTTCCCTTTCGGGACATATGCCATTTTGACTGGGACACGGGAACCCCGATCGAAGTATAAACCTTCTCCGAGTGTAAAGTCGTATCCTTGTTTTTCCATGAGCGTACACGCTTCCGGACTATACTTTGATAAGTGCAGACCAGATTTGTCATCGTCTTCCTCTTCTCTTAGGAAATGATCCGGCAACGGAAGATTTTCTCCTTTACCGTAGATCACTTCTTTTTGTCCTCCTGTTTTGGCAGGAATAATCCGAGTTGTTCCGAAGGAATGCTGGGGGCGTTTCTTCGTTACATACGATGATCGGAGTGGCATACATAAATCGGGATTATTGTATAATCCTTCTATCACATCATCAAGAGACAAGGAATACTCTAAACCAGGATTTATTTCAATATCGGCAAGTTGCCAGTTACAACCGCCGTCTGACGACTGTTCGTCATCGAGATTGATTACAAAGGGTACAATGTCATTCAAAACAAAACCACCATTGTAATCTAATCCGGCTTCGGAATCAGCTTCTTCTCCGCTGTCCGTGCCTTGGATCGATGGTTCCGTGTCGGATTCGTTACCATAAAGGAGAGAATCTGTAAAGTAATTCTCATACCCTTTGAATGGTTGCTTATCCGCGACCACCGTCCTAACTCTCCCATCAGTGTCGACATATTTCAAACACTGATGTAGAGTAGAGGGAACTATAACATTACTATGGATCCAAGGCCGACCCAATAGTAAGTTATAGGATGTCTCAGCATCAATCACGTAGCACGTGACCTCCGTCTTTAAATCGCCCATTTGGCATTTTATCCGGATTTTACCCAAAGGTCTTGACCCGCTGGTGTTGAATCCGTAGATGACTGTGCCTGTAGACGCCAACTTGCTGACTGGAATGCCAAGGCTGTGCATTAGTCGAAGTGGCATAATACTCACAGCGGAACCCGGATCCACTTGGATTCGGTTAACTTCACTGGAGCCAATGTACCCGACGAAATATAGGGGCCGATCATGATTTGAATTCTTCGTCTGCATGTCCTCTTTGGTGAAGGTGATGCAGGGAAGGTTCTTGGCTGCCACGTTACACTGTTGGGCTAACAATTCTAGCTCCTCCGGTGCTGGCTTGATCCTGGTAAGGAACGCCTCTGAATCGGCCAAGGCCTCTTGTAAGGCTTCTCTAGTTTCCTTGGACAACCGTAGTAGCTCGTACAGCGTTATCCGTACTGGAATATTGGCCAGCTGAGCCATGATGTCGAAGGCACGCGGATTTTTTTGAACTCTCCGGTTTGTCTTTTCCAATCGGACGACTGAAACGAGACTGCTTCGGATTCTGAACCTCTTCGGGCCTCTTTTCTTTCTGTTTGTCAACCGGTTGCCGTCGAGCATCTTCAACCGGTTTGGGAACTGCAATCACCCCCAGCTCTGTGAGAGTCTTGGCTGGTCCTCGTTTTGTCACCCCCTGTTCAGCAAATTGATCGCCCGGGGATGGATATTTGAAGTGGTATTCATTTCCACTCCGGGTTGCAAAGACCTCCTGCTCCTCGTCGGAAAGTGGGAAAGCTGGGATTCTTTCGTCATCTTCTCTTGGGATGGCAGAAACTCCGTAACAAGACTTGCCTTTCCCTTTGGACTTCTTCTTAGATGACGATCCGGCCCATTGTTCATCTTCAATCAGGTCGGGGTGCACCCAGAGAATTTCACCGTTTGGGGCTGTGTGAGGCACAAGTCCCTTTTGACGTTGTCCGTGCGGGTCGTCATTCACTGTCTTCATCCCGATTTTGGTAATGCGTTTTGGCTCGAACCAATCTGTAGGTACTGATCCAAAACTGATCGACACCGCGTTTGCTCCCACATTCTTGGCCGGTTTTGGAGTTATGACCCCTACGTCGATCAACGCCTGGATCTTGTCCTTGAGGCGGTAGCAAGACTTTGTTGGGTGGTGGACTGCTCTGTGGTACGCGCAGTACTTCGGGTCCGTCACCTTCGTGGCTCCTTCATGATCCACGATTGCCGGCAACTGGATTTTGTTGTTCTCCAACAAGTACTTGAAGATGCCGGGGACTTCATCATCCTTGAAGGAGTAGACTTTGGGAAACCTCGGCTCCGAAGACTTTTGCTTCTGAGACCTTTGCTGCCAATGCGGCTGCGTCTGTTGTGGCGCTCTTTGCTGCTGCTGCTGTTGCTGAGGTTGCAATTGAAATGTCTGGTTAGCATCAACAGCATTAACATGAGCTTTACCTTTCCCTTTCTGGTTGAAGTTCTGCTTTGGAGGATTCGTTGCCGGTTGGCCTCTCTCCGCCTTCTTTCTTCTGAGGAATCGCTCAGCTTGCTCTCCTCGAACCTTCAAATCTTTCCAGGTCTTGGATGGTGCTGTGCCCATTGCTTCCAACACGTCCAGTGAAAGGTTGTTGTGGCAGGTCTGGAGGATGAATTCCTCAGTGATCGGGTCCCGGCAATTCATCGCCTTGTTCCGGAACCTTTTGACGAAGGTGTCGACCAACTCCCCGTCTTTTTGCTTCTCATCGAGCAGCGATCCGATGGAGATCTCGGTATCATCGTCGAAGAAATTCGCAAGAAACTTGGTCTCCATGTCGTCCCAGCTGTTTATGCTTCCTGGCTTGAGGCGACGATACCAATCAAAGGCAGCTCCGCGAAGAGTGCCGACGAATGACCGCACCATCAGAGGCTCATTACCAGAGATGACTCCCAAGTGCGATTTGAAATAAATCAAATGCTGAGTAGGTGAACCCATTCCATTAAACGGTGTGAAGTTAATTAGACTGAACTTCGCCGGATATGGGATTGATTCCCACTCTCTTGGGTAGGGACAAGGAATGCCCGTCTTTTTCGTCTCTTGAGCAGAGATCAATGTGTTGATCTTGCTCTCGAGATTCTTAATTTTTAGGCTTTCACCTGTGTCTTCGCTAGCATTCTCGTTACCACCCCCTGGGTCGATGGGAGGGTTGTTAACATTGCGAACCTCATTTGTGTCCTCATCTTCCAGGTTATTCTGGTTGGGACGACTTGGTTCGCCTTGTTGGTTCCTTAATGCTTGAAGCTGTTGGTCATGCATCTCTCTCATATTCTGCATAGCCATTTGCATTTCGAACCGCAAGGTCTCCTGTTGTTTGGCCATGGCGTCTTCAAGCATCTTGGCCACTTGCTCCGTGTTTATCATAAACGCTTCGCGGGGTTGTCCTTCACTGGACACTGTGTTATCAGACGCCACTGCTGAGCCAGCATCTGATTCTTCATCTCCCGAAGGTACTCTTGTTCGGATTCTACCATACGTAGCGCGAATGATAGCCCCGGATTGTAGACGAGTTACACGTCGGGATATTTCTGGAACCGCCTCGGGGTTATCCTGAGCCGATGTTCCTGTGCTGGTCATATTTGCGGTGACCCTTGAATGCTCACCATCTTTGACCATCTTCCTCCTTCATTGGAAATGCCTATGCCTTGGCTTCGACGCTCCCGTGCTAAGTCTTTCGAACATCGATACTCTTTCGGGGACTGCCTTAACACAATTGCATTCAGACAGTACTGCCCGAATGAGTTTTGAACAAGGACATTGAGTCCCGAACCTTTGAAGGTTCCTCTTTCTGGATTTGTTCGTACCCCCGGCACGATAGTACAGCTCGTCTGTTTGAATGTCGGAGCAACCTATCGTGTGTTGGCACGATCTCTTAGGTATAACGTTGTCGTCATCAGATGACAACGCTTCCTTCTGAGGATGAATTGTCTGCTTTAGACCATCCAGAGTCACACGCCTTGATACTCGCCTTTGTGGACGTGAATCTTCAGCGGACTTCTGCACTTCTATGCGCAAAGTTGTGCGCTTGGGTGCCGCGGTTTTCTCCAAGTGTTGAGGGTTGCGGCGACCCCCAGCGTGTTGCATTGTTTGGGGTTTCTTCATTGGCCCCAAGCGTTCTTGAACTGGAGCTTTACCTCGTTCCTTCGGAAGTGGACCGAGGCGCTCCAAAACTGATTTTTTCTTCTGGGATGGTCCTGCGGGATCTCCCAGGGCAGTTGCGGCAATCATCGGCTGTTTGAGTTGACTTGCCGGAGTTCGAACTTTCGGAGGCTGCGGGTTTTGCTCCTTAGCCTGAACCGCTTCAGACTTTGGCCTCCAAACCTTGCGAGTTGGTGGCGGCTTTTTGACCACCTCCTTTTGCAGCTTCCGACGGGCTTCTTCAGCTTTGGCCCGTGCTTGCGCCGATAAGGCGCGGCGTTTGCGGATGCGCTCCTCCAGTGTTGAGCAATTCCGTTTGACACGGACCCACTCCATTGTCGATGGTTTGGAGGAACCACCCTGCATTTGTTGTTGAGGCTGTTTGCCTCGTTTGTTTTTTAGATCCGCATGGTAGCGGACCCCGTCAACGGACTCCATGGCCTTGGCGAATTGCTTCACGAGGCGTTGACGCTGCCTCTGGCGGGCTCTCTTAGAGAGAGTCACCACGCCTTCAACGGCGGATTTGACCTTCTTTGAGGTCGGTAGGGCCTCACTCAACGCAGCTTCGGCGTCGATTGGGGTGAGGTCGTCATTGGTGGCTTCGACTTCTTCGCACCAACGCACCTTTCTCCTAGAGGAGAGCTTTTGGGACTTCTTGGACTTGGGGGAGGAGATGGATCCGGACGAGGACACGTACTCCTCGTACTTTTGTTGGTCGAACTCATATTCGACCTCCTCTACGACCGGGATCGAGATCCGCGGCTGTGACGCTCCAGCTTCGGTAGCGAAACTGTTGGCTCCCACTGTGGTCGCCAGATTGTTCGCGTGAAAAATTGCGTTCTTCTTCATTGAGGATTCCATTACAAACTTTGAAAACAACTTTATGCGTTTATAAATATCCGGTCTTCTTATAAGAGCCGGTTACAATGGAGATCAAAATAAAGAAATAAAAAATTACAATTCTCTCTGAACAAATCACGAGTTTCCTGTTTTACGGTCGCTCGCTTTGTGGGTTCTTCGCCTGCGCCGGGGTTGATTACCGTTGACCACCGCGAGATCTGGATCCAAGCAGATCTACAACGTATTACGGGTATTATCTCACCAAGGAGATAATAGCCGGGAGGGATCGTTTCACCAAGGAAACGACCGCTCGAATCTCGGGATCTAAGAACCAAGCTTAGATCCGGAGTAGAACGATGTAGATCTGAGGATTAGCTTCTTCGAACTCCTGCCTTTTTTTGTCGCGGGTGCTCGCCAAAAACTGAATACGATTAGCTTCAAGCCTTCACAATTCCGAGTTGAGGTGACAATCCGGCAGAGTTTCGGCTCTTCAGAAGTTCAACCAAAAGTCCTCCGAAATGAACAACCACCCCCCCTATTTATAGCCTCTCTTCACTGTGCGTTTGTGCACAAGAGAGAGGGGAGGGGGGGAGTCGGGCCACCTCAGGGTGGCTCGGCTCATGCCGAGCCACCCTGGGGTGGCTCGGCTTGGGCCGAGCCACCCCGGGTTGGCTCGGTTTAGGCCGAGTCCCCGGGTGTGTTCCGTTTTGTCGTTTTCCGGTGTTTTCCGTCTTTCGGTTCTTCGTTTGACTTGTCCGGACTTTGATTTGATAGCCCAGGTCTTTATTTGGCAGTATTCCCGCCTCGGTGTTTGAGTTCAAGTCCGTTTTGTTGTTGGACGACTTGTTAACTTTCCGAACCGTTGGTTTGGTTCCACACGCGAACGTATTCCGTTATTTGCGTGCCTCATCGCCTCGTCACTCGAACGTCCGTTGATTTGTCGAATCATCGCACCGAGCCATGTTAAGGGACCTATAGGCAATTTTATACGCCTACAGATACCCCCTCCAAAGTGTTCCAGTCTCAATCTTTTATAGAAGAGTCTGGAATACTTTGGATATGATTGCCCCTACCCTTTGTCAGTGTAACGGGACCTGGAACGACTTTTGTTCTGTATTCCTTCATTCCTTCAGGCTATTCGGTGCTTTGTCGAACGCTTGCAAGGATTCCGGTGCTGCATTTATTGTCTGACCGTCGTCGGAATTTGAACTTGAAGTCGATTCCTGATTTTCCAATCTTTTAGCTTGTGCTCATTTGTTCGACGTACAACTAACCCTCGATTGTTGGCGTTGAGTCTTTATTTGTGACGCGTTGTCCGGCGTCGTGTTATTGAGTTATCCTTAAGAATATTTTTAGAAGAATATTCTCCAGGAACTTCTCAATAACAATAGGGAATAGTTTATACTCGTATACCTTATTGGAGTATTTCCGTGTTCAAAATGAGCTGAACCGGCTTGAAAATGAGCCAAAAAAGGCAGTAATTTGGCTCAAAAAATTTCTTCCGTTCCTTCCGAATGTGTAGGAGAGACAGGAATAAACCAAGGATGTGACCCTCAGTTTGATTTGAAGTCGTTTAGACGCTTAATTCAGTCTCTTTTGAACTGATTTGGACTGGTCCGGTTCGGTTCAACTTGGTCCGGTCCGGTTCAATTTGGCCCACTCTATAAAAGGGGTCTCTTTTTTTTTTTCTTTTTCTCTTTTCTTTTCCTCCTAGGGCCGGCCCCCCTATCTCCCCTTCTTTGACTTTTCTCTTCCCTCGAGCACTCTTTCGTCTTCAAATCTTGATATTTGTCCTAGATCTGGGGTTCCTTTGGATCTTGGACTGAAAAAATCCCTCAAAAAGCCGTTCTTTAAAATCCCTCTCAGGCCCCTCGAGTGCGTGGTGAGAGTTTCCTAAAAGACCTCATCTTTATTGGATCTCGAGCCTTTCTTCAGGTAAATCTTCCACAATTTCAATCTTTTTCATGCTCAATTTAATTTATGTACTTGTGGGATCGTATGTGGGGGTTAAAACTATGATATGGCGCCTCGAGTTAATCTTTCAGGGGGATAGATCTGATAAAAAAGTGATCTTTTTTCTAGATCTGACCTCTTTTAACTTATTTTGCAGCTTGACATGTCGCGTTCTTCGAGAGGTCGTTCCCCTGCTATGTTGGCTGATGGCGCGCCTCCCTCCTATGCTGGTGAGCTATTTTTGGCAGTATTTGGAAATTTACAAATTAGTCCATATTTTCTTGTAAATTTACAAACTGGTCCTTTTTTACCCCACGTTGTTCTCCTTGGCGAGGCAATCGGGAAGAGCCT